>JAYJMA010126274.1:0-16552 GCA_036873895.1 Parotocinclus cabessadecuia | reverse complement strand
ACACACACACACACACACACACACACACACACACACACACACACACACACACACACACACACACACACACATCTATACCTACCAATGGAGAGCATGCTTTGTGTTCCCTTACCTCATGTATTACAAATTAAGTATTTTTAAAGAGTTGTTGAAGAGTCTAATCTTTTCTTATGTTTTTTCAGACTACCAAGGTTTGATTGGCAAAGTGTTTTTAAGAGGAGCTGCTTTCTTTAGTCTATGCAACACCTACCCACCCCTGTGAACTTGACCATGATAATTGCGAGTAAAACAAGATGCTTTGATTTTGACTTTAGACTGGTCATTGCTCAGAGCCCTCGGGACTGTTGAGTGTTATCACACCTTCAGGTCCCTAAGAATGTCACTGCACCTCTGAGTTCCCTCAAGGACATTAGTACCTCTTCTTTGATGGACCTGCCAGGGGATCACCCAAAGCCTCTGTTACCTGTTTTTGTTTAGTCATTGATCCAGTCCCACTGAGCTATCAAATCATTAAATCTCAGGACTAAACAAACTGTCTCGAATTTGAGCTCTCCAATGATCATTTCTATATCCAAAAGCTCTGTAAGCCTCTGGTGATTTAGGTCAAGTCCCTTTTATTATATTGTTTTGTGATGCATACAATGGGTTGCTCTTATAGCAATAGTCTTGTCAACACTTGTCTCTGCATCGAATATGATCTGCTGAACGTGCAGTTACCAGGCATTGTTTATTTTCTAGATTTGTATTCTAATTGTTTAGGCTCAGTGCTAAAGGTCGTTGCTGACAGGTTCTCAGTATTTTCCTGGGCCTTTATGAGGCTCTGTGAAAGGCCATGCAAGTAATTTGAAATAAAACTTGTAATAATGTCAAGTCTCTGTGATTGTACATGCACAGTGTTCATTTTTATTTGTGGCAATGCGATACTGTGAATTCCATACACTGCTGGATCATTAAGCCATGTGATACTGTAATTTATACTGTATAGTCACAAGATTAACTTTGAGTTGCTTCATGAAACATGATGGCATGTTGGAGAGGTTTTCTCTTCATGGATGAATCCCAGTTTTCACCGTACTGGGCAGATGGCCGACTGCATGTATGGCGTCATGTAAGGTGACTGGTTTGCTCATGTCTACGTAAATTGAGTGGCCCATGGTGGTGGAGGGTTTATAGTATGGGTGGGTGTATGGTATGGACAATAAACACAGGTTAATTTTTTGATAGCATTTTGAATGCACAGAGATACCCTGATGAGATCCTGTGGCCCATTTTTGCCCATTGTCGACCATCTCCTTATGTTGCAACATGATAATGTACGACCCCATGTTGCAAGGATCTGTACACAATTCCTGAAGCTGAAAATATTCCTGTTTTTGCATGGCCAGCATATTCACCGGACATGTCACCCACTGAGTATGTTTGGGATGGTCTGGATCAGCGTATATGACCATTTGTTCCAGTTCCTGACAATATCCAGCAACTTTACACAGCCATTGAAGAGGGGTGGACCAACATTTCACAGGCCACAATCAGCAACCTGATCAACACTCTGAGAAGGACATATTTTGCACTGTATGGGGCAAAATAATGATCACACCAAATACTGACTGGTTTTCTGATCTTCCTAGATAAAATAAATTGCTTTTTTTAAGAGTGACTTTTGTTGTGATCAACCTAAGGTACACCTGTGCAAGAATCATACTGTCTAATGAGCATCTTAATATGCCACACCTGTGAGGTGAATGAATTATGTCTACAAAAAAGAAGAGTTCACAAACACAGATTTAGACAAATTTGTAAAACAATATTGGAGAGCCTTTTGTGTTCATAGAAAAAGATATTTAAGTTCACCCCATGAAAAATAGGAGCAAAAACAAAAGTGTTGCGTTTATATTTTTTCTCAGTATTATATTTTGAAATTGGGCTACTCTTTGTCTAGCTTTCAAATCTGTCTGATAATATGATAGTGCTTAAGGTCATATTGTTGTTGTTGTATTGTTGTTGTATCCCAAAATGGGATTGGTCCTTTTTTCTTTAAATGAAAAGTTTGGCCTGGTTTGGATCACCAGCATGAACTTATGAAATTTCCCAGAGGTTCCATAAATAAGGACACAGAGCCTCAGAGCTTACATCTGACAGATGAGATACTATGGCTTGGGAAATGAAGCATAATGTGATAGCACTTTGTTGAGATGTTTCTTATGCAGGGACATGTCAACCCTTTTCCCCACCCAGAACTATGTTCACTAGATGATTCAAAAAGGGCACAGAGCTGCATTAATTTGAAGCAGTACTAAATCAGGTTGAGTTACATATCCCCTGATGCAGACTTTTCAGCATACTAATTGTATGTGTGTAAGCGAGTAAATGAATGTGTGAGTGGAGAACATACAAGTGAGTGAGTGAGTGAGTGTGTGTGTGTGTTTGAAGTAAGAGGGTGAATAAGTGCAGGCATGGGTGACATAAGCAATGAATGAATGAGCTGGTGAGTAATGTAGTAAATGAGAGATTGGGAATGTAAGCAAAGGAGAATGTAAATGCGAAAAACAATGGTCTAGTAAGTGGGTGGGTGAGAAAGTGACTAAATTGAGTGTGTTATTGATTGAGAAAGTGATCTGTGCGTCCAATTAAGTAAGTGGGTTACTGAGTGAGTGGCTAAGACATAATTTGCTGGGTCTAAGTGGGTGGGTGAAAGGGGACTGAAAAACCGAGTGACTGGGGGTAAGTAAATGATAATCTGGTAAGTAAGTGGGTGTGTGAATGAGTGGGTGAGTAAGAAAGTGAGTTGGGTAAAAATTAATGAGTCTTTCATAGATATTATATGAGTGAGTGGTTGGGTCAGAGGTTAAAATGGTGTTTGAGAATCCTTCAGAATTTTCTATAACCCCAAATCCATGATGAGCAAAGATTGACAGAGGACTTCCCGTGGCCAACACGTGTGAGAAAAGATGTAATCTTGAAGGAATTGATGTTGCTTTAAAATCCTAATGTCTCAAAATCTACTTTTCTGCTTTAATGCTACCATTATTAGTCTGAAAATGATCTTTGCCAAAGACACAGCCCCATGCCAAAGACACAGCCCCATGCCAAAGACACAGCCCCATGCCAAAGACACAGCCCCATGCCATGAAAGACCCTGGCTTTTAGACTTGTAACTTATATTTGTTTGGATGGTCCTTTTCATCGTTGGTCCAGAGCACACAGCATCCAAGTTCTGTTCAGATAATTGAACTTATTTGTAATTTGCTTCTTACCACAGCAGGGTGCATATAATTGTATATCCAGTAAATAAATCTGAAGGCTCCTATATCCCTGGTTCAATCCTAGTCTTAGACTCCATCTGTGTGCCCTCCCTGTGTCCATGGATTTTTCCACATCCTTATCAACCCGTACACTGGCTGAGACAAACCCAGTCTCGTTTACTTCCAGTAGAAACCTGGAAACCTCCCAGACTCTCCAGCTGTCTCCTCTGCTGCATTCAGGCTTTTTTGTCAGTCTTTAGCATTCCTCTTTCTGCACAGTGCTCCAGTATGCTACTGATCCTCTCACATCAGCCCATGAAAAAGGCCTGTGCACCAGGAGTACTATCATTTTGCCGACACACAGCTGAAAACCACAGTTCTCTCTACATGGTGTCATATCTGGGTCTCCTGATCTCCCAAAATGGATTCCTGACTTCTTTTAGTACAGTGAGCCATGGCACTGACTAGGCCATGCTTACTGTTTGATAACAAACCTGTAACTATTTACACCAACTCCAAATATGCATTTAGTGTAGTCCACTTTTTGGAAGGATATGGCATTCTCATAAATTGTTTTGGTTTATTTAATGGCAAGGCCATCTTATCCTTCTCTACTGATCTTCTAAAAGCTTGAATTCAACTTATTTACCTGGCCTTTGCCGAGGTTAATTTACATGACTACTCAGTGGGCATTATCGCTTAGCAGACATTTTGCCTAAATGGGCAGACAAAGAGGACGTCAGATGCACTCTGTTTGTTAACACTGCTCTCATTGTTACCCTTTCTTTCTTATGAGAGCCTCTGGGGGTTTAGAACCAATGTGCAGTATGACACACACGAGAAAAGAGCTGAAATAAATTTCAGATAGGAGCACAGTACAACAAACATGAAGTGCGCAGGTGCTTTCGGTGAGTCCGGTGCAGTGAGCGTGCGTGGGGATGTTGGGATAAAGTACACTGCGATTATCCAAAAGCTGGTGTGGGAAGCAAAGTTGTGCCCTCACAATCATGCTGATAGATCAGCTGGGAATGGCGAGCATGAAGATGCAGCAACCAACTTGAATAAGGCAGAAATGCACATAATAAATACTATATAAATAATACTTCTAGTCCAAGGCTAAAGAGATAAGTCATGGTTTAAGCATATTTACTAGCATATACAAGCTGATGAAACAGGACTCTGTTTGATGCTCTGCAGGTGAGATGAGCCGGCATGATCTGTTGATCAATCTGGAAAAGCCTCACTGCAGGAACTGACCACCACCATAATACTGTCAAAACTGCCCCAGGTGAAAAACAAAACAATACAAAGCACAACATGTACTAGGAAAATGGGGCGAAAGAAACCCTTCACAGAGCACACCCCTAACCCTGACACTGACGTAATGGTGTTACAGACTCATGTCTCTGACTCCGCTCTCCAATTTTGGCATTTCAAAGGTTATTCTCCCCCCTGCTTTGTGATTCCCACGGACAAATTGTGTTCTCATGATGCACAAAGGGAGGTAGTCCATACCATGAAACATGAAAAGTGCTATTGCTTTCCAAATACTAGAAACCAACATTCATCTGCTCCTTGATTATTTGTTTATTTTGCACTGGAACCATAACAATCTGGTAAAACAACCAAGCAAGATGCACTACCAGTGTCTGGTGATCCTTTTTACTATCTCAAAATTGACTGCACACCTACCAACATTGGATAAGCTCAAACACCTATTGGTGAGAGCTGATACTTTCTGTTGCACACTGTAACCATTTAAGACAAGGTCTTTACTGGTCACATTAAGAATCACAGGTCAACTCTCTAGTAAAAATACTATTTTAGTAGTTGTATCTTAAAACTCACTGACTTCAAGATGACTTTGTTTCTTCTTTACCCACTTATTCACCTACCCAAAGGCATACTTACCCCCACCCTATCCATTTATATATGTACTTATGAACTTCCCCACACACCTAATTACTTTGCCAGGTATTTTCTTACTTTTACACTTACCCACATACTTAAATAAGATCTCAGTCCCACAGTCTCTCATTCTTAGTTTCTTCGTTTCTTAGTTACCCACTCCACTCACCCACCCACTGACCTATCCAGCCTGTAACATATTTATTTAGCAGCTTATTTCTTGACTTACTTTCTTACTTGCCAACTCGAGTTTGGCTCAAGTTGCCTCACAGCTCCGAGATCCCCAATTTGATATTCGCTTCCCATATATGTGTGGGTTTACTCCTGGTACTCTGGTTTCCACCCCCATGCCAAACATTAGGTTGATTGTCTGATTGATCACTCAAAACTGGTCCATGATTAGTGTGCTGTTATGACAGAGTGTCTGTTGTGAATATCACAATTGATGGTGATGTGATCTTACATAAAGAACAAACGAACAAACAAACTTACTCACCAATCCACTGACCTTCTCAACCATTTACACACTCAGTCACTGAATAATGTGTCTGTCAAAGGTTTACAAATCCATTTATCCACTGAGTTACTGACTTACTGAGGCTCTCAGTTTCATACTTATCATCTTCTTCTACTAACTTATTTACTTACTGACTTTACTACAGCTACCATATCTAAAAAACTATCAGTCAGATAGATTGTATATAAATTGAGGAATTTAAAGACAATTTTTACTTGGTGGACCAACAAAGGTCAGTCCAAGAGCAAAATGTGTGAAAATGTTTGTGCAAAACCAATGAGCCCTGGGTATCTTCTAAGCAACAAACGGTCTCTCTCACATTTACATAAGACAATGCTCATGAGGAAAACGTTGGGCAACAATGGTGTGCATGGTTGTTCCAATTGAGAAAACCATTTCTTTCCAAAAAGAACACAATTCTCATGTTGTCTCATATAATGCGGCACATAAAAATCCATAAATCTAAAAAAAAAAAAAAAAGCTCTATGGAGTAAGAAAATCCAAGGCCATTTAACCCATCATAGTTAAAGCTTATAGTTTTCTGTGGAGGGATGAGATAATATTCCTACAAGCTGATGTTTTTAGGGTTCGCTCTGGGTCCACTTCGCCTTCCGCCTAGTTTGGCATTGCCCCCCCGGTCCCTTACCTTGTTTTTCGCTGTGCGCATGCGTGTGGTGCTTGCTTCCACAGAGATCTATTGGACCAGCAGGTTGATTCCACTCACCGATTAATTTGCCACACCGGTTCCAAATTTCACCCATCATCACCACTGCTTCAAGTTTCAGCTCGGGGGACCAGAAATCGCCAGATCGTCAGCACGTTATGGTACCTGGTCCCACTACGTTAGCCTTAGCGTTAGCGTCTGTTCATGTCTAGCTTAGCCTAGCTCGCACTCCAGTGCTTTGTATTTCGTCCGTTTTGGTTTTCCTGTCGACGTGTTTAACATTCGCCTAATCGTTCCTGTCTCCTGCTTCTAAAGACTCCAGAGTCACTGGTCCCGCCGTTCCTGACTAGGGTTTCGCGGCCCAGCTTGGCATCTCCCTGGAAGCTTTGGACAAGCCCCGACGGGCCTACTCACTGAATGGCAAACTGCTCACCCAGATTACTAATCGGATGGCTCCTATCCTACTCATCATTTCTGGGAACCACTGTGAGCTCATCTCCTTCACAGTTATCCGCTCTCCCAAGGTTCCACTAGTGCTCGGACACCCCTGGCTAGGGAACCACAACCCCACCATTGACTGGAGACATGGGGAGATTTCGGGTTGGAGCGACCGGTGTCACCAGACATGCCTACGTTCTGCCATCCCAGCCTCCAGGGCTGCCGTTCACACTTCTCAGCCAGAAGGGCCAGTAAACCTGTCCAGAGTGCCCCCAGTCTACCATGACCTGTACGAAGTGTTCAACAAGGATTGTGCTTAGGTTTTACCATCCCGTAGACTTTACGATTGTGCTATTGAGCTACTCCAGGCCTCAAACATGCCCACTAGCCGACTATATCAGCTCTCTGCAGTGCTTGCAGTGTTTTGAAGAACTATGTGGCAGAATCCCTAGCAGACACATCCGACCATCTTCCTCTACCCAGGGGGCTGGATTCTTCTTTGTCGGGAAGAAGGATGGTTTACTGCGACCCTGTATCAACTACCGGGGTTTGAACACCATCACCAAGCATAACAAGTAACCCTTGCCGCTCATCTCATCGGCCTTCAACCTCCTCCAAGGGGCTACAATTTTCACCAAGTTAGACCTGCAGAACACCTACCACCTAGTCTGCATAAGGGAGAGAGACGAGTGAAAAACCACGTTTAATACCCCACTTGGCCATTTTGAATACATCGTCATGCCCTTCGGCCTTAGCAACGCCCCAGCTGTGTTTCAAGGCCTGGATAATGACGTGCTCAGGGACTTTCTCAATCAACTCATGTTTGTTTACCTGGATGACATTCTAGTGTTCTCCCGGACAAAAGAGGGCCATGTCTAGCATGTCCGCCAGGTCCTGTACCGCCAGCTGCAGAACTGGCTGTTCGTCAAAGATGAGAAGTGTGAGTTCCACATCCACACGGTGACTTTTCTGGGCTTCGTTATTCAGAGAGGCAACATAAAGGCAGATCTAGATAAGATCCGGGCAGTTGCAGAGTGGCCTAAATCCCCCTGACGGAAGGAATTATAGTGTTTTCTGGGATTTGCTAACTTCTATCGTCATTTTATCCGGGACTACAGCAAACTGGCGGCCCCCCTCATGCAGCTGCCCTCCCCTTCTGGTGGACTACTGAAGCCAACCGAGCCTTTAACCTACTCAAAAAGCGATTCACATCTGCCCCCATCCTGACAACCAGACAATTCATCGTGGAGGTGGACGCATCTGACTCGGGCATAGGGAATGCACTTTCCCAGCGATTAGCCCCGGAAAACAAGCTACACCCCTGTGCCTTCTTTTCCCAACATCTCACCCCCACTGGGAGAAACTATTATGTGAGAAATACTAGCAGTCAAGTTGGCCTTGGAAGAATGGAGACACTGGCTTGAGGGCACGGAGCAGCCCTTTGTCGTCTGGACCAACCATAAGAACTTGTCATATATCTCCCTCTGTTCTTTGGCAGGTTTACCTTCACCCTAACCTACCGACCAGGGTCCTGGAACATCAAACCCAACACCCTGCCTAACGACTCATTGCCCATCTCTTATGGGAAGTTGATCAGAAGGCCAAAGAGGCATGGGAGAAGAACCTGACCCCGAGGGTGGACCACCGAACATGTCCCGACGACTGCCAGACCCGCCATCCTCCAATGGGGGCATACCTCCAGATTCGCCGGTTACCTGGGTAGGCATAGCACCTTGGCCCTCCTCCAGAGATGTTTCTGGTGGCCGTCTATGGATGCCGACGTCAGGGCATTTGTGGCCGCCTGCACCACATGTGCCAGTAGCAAGAACTCGCATCAGTCTCCTACTCATGAAGTACCTCCCACCCCTCCTTGCCGGCCAGGATATTGATGTGGCAGTTCTGTCAGTCACCCTTCACATATGCCGCTGTCGCATGCTTTGTGCTAATTATTGTTTGGATTCCTCTGTTTTTAAGTTGTGCCTTTTAAGTTTATTGGAATAGCTGATGGCCCTTGATACATACATAGTGGTCATTGTGGTTGTCACAGTGTTAGTCATGGTTCCTTAAGTTTTCAGCGCTCATCAGTTTTTAATTTGGGTTTGTGTAAGGCGCTATACAATCAAGGGTTTGTTGTTGTTGTAGAACTTGTAATTTCATCCGTAATAAAGTCACTGGATGTAATAAAAAGAATGGAAAGACAGTGAGGATGACAAATTTGGAGGTGATGTCCTGTGCCAGCCATTGCCTTATCTTTCTCTCTGCAAACATCCTTTGTGAGAAAATAAAATAACTCTGCGATTTTACAGGTCTCTAGACATGTGACCACAGTTGTTAAGGTATACCGCCTTGCCTATTAGGTCATCTGACCCTAAGTTCTGGTCAGATACATGCTTAGAGGCTAGGTTTCCACAGAAAGGCACAAGAACATTTACTTATTTATCTGTTCTGGTTTCGAAATTGGCTTTGTGTATTGGTTTATTATTGGTTTATTGAGTTCTGTCTCACCCTTTGGATCTAGTTGCTATATTTGTATTTACCCTTGCTTTGTTCATGACTACAAGAACATGTTATGCAGCTTTTGTGACAACTCAGAGCTTTAATTTGTGTCTGTAATTTTTAGTCTTTTCAGATTCGTTTAGTCATATCAGCTCAATCTATATTACTAAATTCTATTTTGCATTTACGACATTTATAAATTGGATGCAGGACATTAAACATCAGGCACTCATTGTATCTTATATAAAGATTTTATAATATGAAGCAATACATTCCAGAGCGAAGTGAACATGGTAAAAGCCATATATAGTATTTTTCCTGCTTGACTGACTTCTACCTCTTTATAAAACTAAAAGGCTCATTCAAATGCACAAGTTAATTTCTGAAGATTTAGAGATTTGAAAATCGGCAGCATATCTGACTTGACTAGCGAGGTCCAAACAACTGCATAACACTTAACTGCTTATTTGTTTATCTCTGCAACCATAAGAAGTGTTGAGGTTAAAAGGTTAGTGAATAGAAAATTTCCCTCCTAAAATATGGGAGCTTCAGATAATAGCTGGTAATTTGATATCTGTTGGGAGGCACTGATATTTTGGGGAAATTTGATTACTTAGACTGCTGGATGACTTTGTTCCTCACAGTCTTGAATCCTGTAATTCTGATGCCAGAGGGCACTAGCTCATTAGATCAAAGAAACTGCTGATGGATCCCCTCCCACACTTCCTCTAATAAATCAAGTATTGCTTATTTCTCAGAAATATCCACTTTCTGCTGCCATTTAAAAATCTTCAAGAAGTCAGACCTATATTGCCAGGCATTGCAACACATTTGCCCTGGCATTCACTTGTCAGAACATTTTGTGGTGTAATGCCAGATGCTGTCACTACTGGCAGACCACAGTTAGAGTTCCATTTCTCAGCGCTTTCTCTTTCTCTACAGTCCTGTCATATACCACAATGCTATGGTGCTAGAAATGTAAGACAAGCCCATCTCATTAAGATGCTTCCAACACTAAATGTTATGCAGCAGAAGCATATTATACGGAAGACTATTGTCATATATTTGTTGAAGCAACCAGTCAAGAGCATTATGACAAGCTTCTCTCTTGAAGCTGGTGTGGGTAATTGGCACTGTGCTGTGAAATCTGTGTCATAAACTCCTTGCAGTCTGAAAAGATGATTACAAGCTGCAAAGTAGATGGACTAAATTCATTTATATAAAGGGTTTTAATTACATACCAGTCATAAGTGTTTAGTTATATATTACATAATGCAACAATGGTTATGCTACATTTATAATGGTTTACAAACTATTCGGAGTGCTTCACTTTATGCAATAGATGAACCTGAATTACTGCTCTGGCTGGACTCATGAATTATTATTCATAAGAAAGTGAAACTGTTTTTAGAAGTACTTGTTAATGTAATAAAATTTTAAACCATTAAAAGCATATTTGAGTAAACCACATGACATTTAAGGATCAGACATGCAAGCACACTCCATAGTTCACTACCTGATATCCAGGTATCAGTTTGCATAACTATATGTTGGACCAGGGGGTGAGCAGCACTGGAGTTCCCCAGGGGTTGGCCAGGTTTTCATCATTTCATTTCCTGTCTCTACTGCTGAGAGGTACCCCTAGTACAATACCTTTGAATGAGTCAGATGATGAGCAGTGACTGGCATTTGCTTAGAATTCAGTCCTAAGAGATCTGTTTTCAGATTTTCAGATTTTGCTCTTTCTGATTTTCAGTCCTTTTTGTCAAGCCAGAAACAAGCTGCGGAGAGTGGTATCCATCTCCCATGTAGGCCTAAAGGGCCGCTGAGCTTACTGACCTTCTAGGAGGTTTTTTTTTTACCTGTGCTAATGATTTCTGAAGCTCCATTTGTGTGACTGCTGGAATTTTTTGTCACCTACCTGACCAATGACCCTGTTGCTAGGTTACTCAGCTTGGCCTGATAGCCAATTGTAGGAATCCTGACTTTGTCAAATACTTCCATATCACAATTATCCAGGTCTCTGTGCAGCTGGGAACAAAATATGAAATGTTTAAAAATGGTTTTATATCTTTGCACACATCTGTGCCTCGTCAGTTTGATCAAAATCTGCAAAGAGTATTTTAGACATCATGGCTTAGTTTTTGTCTTTACTTGCACTCAGTTGTGAGACTTTAGTACTCTCTGAACTACAGTCTAGCAATCTAGTTCTAAGAATTTATAGTTGATAACAAAATATGGAATGCACTCGATCTTGATTAGTAGTGACCCAGCAGTTGTTTGAGTTCTTATGAAGAAAAAAAAAAAAAAAAAATGAAATGAAATGAAAAGGAAATGTGAGCTGGCCTATGTGAAGTCTGAGTATTTCTCCATGGGATTGTTGACATTGTAGGCAAGTTGAATAACAGGGGTGAGAAAATCACAGGACCATTAAATGTTCAAGTTCAAATCCTGTCTTTCAGTTCACCTTAATTAAAAGTTTGATTTTTAAAAAATCTGTTAAATGGCGTAGCTGTAAACAATATACACAAATTTTGATTGTGTATAGTATATTGTAGTCCTTTATGTAATCGTAAACTGTTCCCTATTGCTTAAAACTTTTTTAGTGCATAGGAAATTACATTGATCATTGCACCACTAAAATAATCTGCTCATGCATTTTCCTTGGTTTGATAAGCAGTATCAATAAAATCATATTATCTCCAGTTTCTACATAGTTGGGAAATCACTGCAGGAATATAAATCAAAGCATACAATCTAAGATGTTTCATAGTGAAACACTGCAGTGCTTCCCCCTCCAGTATTTATCAATATAGAGTAATAATATTTTTAAAGTGCCTGTAAGCACTGAATAAAAAGCTATTTTGTTATGTCTTGAGGGAGCTAGACAATGTAAGATGTAGTTGCGGGAATATCATTCATTCAGTCGCTTTCTTATTCGTTTAATCCTGAACAGGGTTGTGGGAGAGATGATGCCTAGAAGGTGGCACAGGGTGCAAGGCAGGACCCAACAGCCAATCCATCACACAGCACATATAGTCATACACACTAGGGAAACCAGAGTACCTGAAGTAAACCCATGCATACATGGGAAGGGCATGTAGACTCAGTGAGGAATTGAAACCAGGACCTTCATGTTATGATGAAACAGTGCTACCTACTGTCTTAAACTCCATAATACACTGCTTACAAAAATTAGGGCGTATTTCATGTTGAGTTTTTGAAAACAGTATAAATTGCAAATTTACTCAACGAAAATAATGAAAATCAAAAAGTATCTTACTACTACAATAAAGCCCACCTTTTACATGAAGGATCCAACAGGGGAAGAATGTGTAATTGTTTATGGGTGCTTGGCTGTCCAGGTTACACAAGAAGGTATACATTCACCATAGCATGCAACAGCAACTGCACTTAAATCAGTCAATGTAACCAATCCAGAAATGCACAAGAAATGACTACGTGTCATGTTTAACAGTTCCAAAATACACACATTTAAGACACTTGATAAGACACTTGATAAGAGACTTGATCTCTGCTACCACTTTCTTCAAGCATGCATATCAGAAGTACCCCACTAAAAGAATGAGAGACCCACAATAAGAATGTAGACTGCTGATGCCATTAAGAATGTGAGGGAATGCCTGAATTCAACTAACTAACTGGTTTCCACAGTGGAATCACTTATGAACACCACCATATCTGGAGAGAGTGGAAGAGGAACATGGTATGCATCAACAAGGAAGCATAGTGAATTATGTTCTTTCCGAGACAACTGAAGAACTTTAACTGAACTGGATCTGTGTGGAACTGGAGTCCATATTAACATAACCATTTGATTCCTCCAACTTACAAGAAGGAGTGCATAAGCAGAACAGTGATGGTAATGAAGCATTCTGTCAAAATAACAGTGGAGCCCCTTCTTATCCAGGACATCACCTCTTCCAACCACTTCGCTGTTATAAAAGATTCAGGACCATCAATGCCAGCACAACCACATAACACCTGTTAACCACTTTGCACCTTAAATTTAGACTGAAACCAACAAACCCGCTTATAGTATTACATTGTAACTCCTCTGTGTGAACTCCTCCCATGCTTACTTGCATAACTGTATAAAGTATTTTACTTGGGTCCCTTTTTGAGTCTTGATCCTCCCAATGTCTAATGTTTAGGGAGATTTTTCTTTCATACTATTGCCCTAGGCTTCCTCGATCTGGGTTTGGCCCTATATATTAGAAGATAATCTAAAATTGCTTTGAGACAATGCTCCATTGTAAAAAACATAATATAATTAAACTGACTTTACGTGATATCATTCATATTACTCTCTAATATTTTGTGTATAATAAGTATTATATCTTGTAATATTTTGTAGTGCAGTGGAACCTCAGAATTCAAATACCTTTTCACTTTAATGATTCAAATGATTTGTTTGATATTTTTTGTGATCTTCCAAAGCCGTATGTATTATGTGCTGTATTATGTACAGCATACATATATTCTTTAAGACTACTGGTATGATTTCAGACACACTCTCAGAGTCTCGGCGAGGCTGTCCCATTGATAAGATGCTTATTATTCTCACTTATTTCAAGTCTTTATATTTTAATTATTAAATGTGTTTGCTGATTATTAGCATTATTGTTATTGCAACTCATTTATTTGCTTTATTTATGCCTTTAATTATTACTAACATAAAGTTGATTCTGACTTCAAACAAATTGGAGTTCAAACTTTTTGGAATTGATTCAGTTTATATTCTGAGGTTACACTGTACATCTAATTAACCTGCGTATGTACAGACATTCATGTCTGCACGTTTACCAATATCCACACATCTTGCATGTACTGATTTCCCACATCCCTATAGGTCCTCCTAACATCCTTATGTTTTTTAATTCAAATTATCCTGCTGATCCGGAAATAACATCGTGGATGACTATGTAGACGAAGTGACCTCATACATAAGCTTCTTGCTTCCCATCAAATAATATCTGTTTGTGTATAACAATAGCAAACCCTGGTTTTACACCTAACTCCGCAAACTGTGTACAGCCAAGGAAGAGGCTTATTGAAGTGGGGATAGTGATGCATACAAAAGGGAGAAGTATGCACTGAACAAAGCAGTCGAAACTGCCAATCATAAATACAGATAAAAACTGGAGCAGCAGTTCTCCTCTAATGACTGTTGTTTGTCTGGAAATGACTTCAAAACACAACTAACTACAAGCCTAAGACTTTAAAACTTTATGTAGCAACAGACACCCTGTTGCCAAGTCAGCTCAATAACTTTTATTTATGATGTGAATGTGATGATTGATGATTGTTATTGATGATGTGACTGTATAGCTACAGTTTCTGTGATACACACTGTCCGCAGCCTCTTCACACCTCACCTCCAATTAAAATCTGTTTACACTAACACTAACATTTAAATCTGCTTCTCAGTTCCCTTAGCTGTATATAAGTTCATATGTGTTCAAGGCAGTTGTAACCTTAGGCACCTGCAGATGGCATTAACATACTATGAATTCATTTTTGTAAGATGGCATTCATAGATTGAGAAAAGGTGGTACAGTGCAGTGAATGCGTCTTTCTATGGCTGGAAAATGGGTTGCAAACACATTTTTAATGACTGACAAAAAGAAGAGATTGCAGTTGGGTATGCCAAAGACCACAGTGTAAAGGTAGAGATGTTTCGAAACATATGGCCATACAGGTCCACCAGTAGTGGCAAAAATCCCAGTTATTGTTCAAGCTGGTGGAGATTCTAGGGGCATTTTAATTGTGTAGCAATTGATTTTTTTGGTTGAGGTGACAGTGATTTGAACCACACTGCACACGTTGAGCTGCTGGACAACCAAGTTTCTCCTTGTGGTCATTATCTTACAGAGAATAATAACTACTGAATCTGTATCCCAACATGACAATACTTGCATTCACAGGGTTGTAAATGTGACTGATTGGCATGATGGCTATTCAGGTGCAGTCATGAGTCTAAACAAATTTGCCAGATGTGAATCATTTTGGATATCTGTGGGACTATCTAAAACAAGATGCCTTGGAAGGTATACATGAATCTGGGCCATACTTTGATGTAAGAGCATTGTGATACATTTATGAGACGACAAGTACTTGCAACAGTGCATCCAAATATACACAGCTGGGATGGCAGTAGGGGATGGGTCAGAGAACAAAGAGAGGTTGGTAGCTGTGTATATACTGGGAGGGAGGCAGGCCAACCAAGCCAAGGGTGATCAATCAAAAACCCAGAAATTGTGATCAACTCCGAGCACTAATTAGGCAAGAGTAGGTTGCCAAAGTTCAAGATTTTGCACAGAAGTTGATATCCAACATGCTGAGGAAAATTACAGAAGTCTTGAAAAAGAAGGGTCAAAACTAAATATATGAAATATTTGCTTAAACTGTATGCATTTGTGAGTAAAAAGTAAAAAATGTATGGAATGCTTTTAATTAACCTTCATTATAACATATTAACATCTGACAAAATGCTCTAAAAGACCTAAAGCAGCAACCGGTGTGAAAACCAAACAAAACTTTTGGCCATGACCGTAGATCTTCATCAGGGTCATGCAGTAACACATACATCTGCCCTGGTAATAAACTGAAATTCCGAAGATTGGGGACAGTCGGAGTTGGGGGGTCATTGCTGTAAATAGTGTTCTTAGACTACAAAACAACTCTTTCAGTCCCTCTTATTTCAAGTCTGCTAAATACAGATACAGCTACTCAACATCAGATGGAAAAACAGTCAACTTTTCCAATGATCATTTTGGAGAACATTTACCTGATGACTTTTTATCCAAGGGCATAATGTCTGTAACCATTACGCCATTAGCCATTTTGCCTAATACAGTTTTACAAGATTAATGGCATGGCATTTTAGAAAACCTTATGTATGGTTAATGGTGTCATAAAATCAGACTGTGTTCAGGTTGTGACTGTCTTTAATTAGTGTTAAACAGTTCATAAATGTGAAAGATCAGGCCATTGTAGAGACATAGTAATTGATTCACTTAACTGATTCACCTATTCAGGACACAAGCCAGATAAAACTCCACTGATGTTAATGCACATACAATATGGTCTTTTTATCATTGTGGGGACTTTCCATTGTCATGTTATTCTAGCTAATTAATTATACACCTCCATACTCACCTATCACAGTATCCTCATTGCATTCCTCACACCTACATACACATATACATACACACACACACACACACACACACACACACACACACACACACGCGGGCGTGAGTC
>JAYJMA010126255.1:0-16554 GCA_036873895.1 Parotocinclus cabessadecuia | reverse complement strand
AAAATCAAGAAAGTGGTGGGCGTGGTCACCTCCCGCTGGTTTTGCTCTTGTCAACACAACTTTTCGGATTTCCTGACATTTGATAAAAGCATAAATTCTCCCGGGGATCCCAAAAATCCTCCCATATCTCGCTGACCCACTTTGCATCCGCTCTAAGTGGCGACTTGTGGCTTCTTTTTCTTATTCGCGCTTACATTCTTTGGTCCGATTAAACGGAATTTTGGTCTAAATAAGCGACTAGCATTACACGTATATAATAGGATTTGTTTCAGTACTTTAGGATTTGGTACTAATAAGCGACTGGTCCTATTAACCGGTGGTCCAATTAACTGGATTCGACTGTATTTCAAAAAAAAATATGAAGAGGCTTCAACAAGAACAGCTGGAAAACAGATGTCCATGCTACATTGCTGCCAGTCTGCTTTGGCAGTCTTGGGTGATAGACTCTAAAGCACAATTGAACGTAGAGTCTTTACAGCAGTGGTCACCATAAATAAGTTGCAAAAATAAATTCTTATTTTCATGTTAATGCCACACAATCAATACTTTGTGGCTTGTATAATCAACATTTTCTAATGAACAAATTCCTAAATACTCCCTGCATAATATAAAAAAGAGTTGTAAGGACAAACCCCTAGCAGATAAAAAGCAATGTGACGGTTTTTACCTTGCTGAAACTCTAAAATGCTATCAGGACAGCGATTCCAAATATCACTGTCGTCTTCATTCCGATTAAAGCTTTGAGGGAGATACTTGGCCTCCAGAGATTCTCCCAGGTGCTCCTCACCACTGTTTGGGTGCTGTCCAGTACTGACAGAGTTCCCGCAAATAGCTTCACGGCATCCTAAAGCACTCCGATCCATGGTGTTCCCTCTGTCAACAGAATCTTCGCTCCCTCCAAGAGATACATGAGCAAAGGAGAACTGAAAACTGTTCTGGGTGCCTTGACAGATGGAGGCAGCGGAGGCGGAATCCTGTAGGTTGCCTGCACCTGCTCTAAGGTACATAGAATTGAAGGCCTCTTCTGAATATGTTGCACCTAGGTGTGAACTATCCATGGCGTCCTGACAAAAGAGAGGAGCTGTTATTACCAACCAGATACAACCCAAATATTTCAGCAATGTCACTGATCAAGTGTGCTTACATGCACATGAAGCCAGTAAATTTTCACCAGTAATCTGATCAAGGAGTTTACGTGCATTTGGGTAATCAGCTAACAAGAAAACACCAGGTTTACATAACTGAATGGGTAAACTTGAACGATAATAACAAAATTCTTCATTTCCTCAAAAATGTTTCAGTCTCCCCATGTGTTTGGTAGCATGCACATCTAAATAAACAAGCCCAAAGAAGCCAAGACTCGCAGAATAAGCGCAATAAGCGGTGCAAACATGTACCTTGAGTTGGATTGTGTGTTCTTGATTATTACAGCCATTGAATGCAACACCATTTCTGAATACCAAGGATTCTCACTGTCCTCAGTGACATTCCTTCCAAGTTATTTTAACTGTTTTTTTGTTTTTTTACAAGAAGTACAGTGGTAAATAGCTGTCTTAAAAGCAAGAAAATGATAATTGTTTTGCATTTCTTACAATTCAGAAATAATCAACAATCGTGAGCAAATCGCAACGTGAACTCAGGATCATGAATCAAATCATGAGTAGAGCATCTCATTCCACCTCTAGTAACCTTTTTTTTGGGTGGGGGGGGGCAGGGAGATTTCATAATGACTATGACGTGATTAAAAAAAGCAGCATTTGATTTGATCATAGAGGATCTTTGCTAACTCTTTTCTTTGAGGCAAACCAATGCCTCAATATTTACTTATGAATTTTTGGAAACATTTTCATTTAGCCATTTAACAGATGACCCCCTGCTGGGACCTAAACAAGATCACAGGAAAGCTAATGAAAAGTCAAAGAAAGTTGTTCAAGGTGACATTCCTGGGGGTGAACAGAAGCGTGTTAAACTGGATGAGAGTGCCACACATTGACTGTTCATTAGGGTGTATGATCACCCAAAACTGCCAAATCGCACTGACAGTGAAGAGGGCATGAACAGGATGAGATTGTCCAGATGTTTTTGTGGGATCCTGTACATATTCATTAGGAAATATCTCCTAATTTTTGCGAGCTGTGTACATATAATACCTCTTATTACTGAGATAAAAATCCAGCTCTCTTTATCAGATCTCTAGACCTTAATCCAGTCCAAGAAATTACAAGTATGCTGTTTAACGGACCACCTCAATAATCAGTTAACTGCAGAAATCTGATTATGATCAGGTTACTAAGTGCAACAAGTAAACGCACTCATTGTCTCCAAGCCAAAACTATTTCATGGAGGTGGTCCCTACTACCATCTCTGAAGATGAAAAATATGGGAACCATGTGAAGCTCCTAAAGCTATACGAGCCCTTTGTGGGCGTGGTTCCAACCACTTATTTAGAATGCAGCAATAAGACCAGGAAGCCCTGTTTAACTTCAGTCTGCAGTAGAACAAATTGTTTACAGCCATTTGTTCCTAATTTCCCTCCTTCCTTCCAAGCAAGAGTTTCATGCTAAATGCATAACCGTAATACATTTATTTTTAAAAAAAAGCAAAGCTGTCCACAAGCTAATTCCAGAACTCACCAGAGCCTCTTGCCTGTTCTGATTCTTATTCCAGTTTACTGCAGAAAGGCTGGCAGGTGCAGCAGTTTTAGTAGACGCTTCACTTTCACCTGTACCAACTGGGCCCACACGGTCACCCATCTGTAAACACACCAGATATCTGATAAATCTGTATTTTCTCTGTGAAGAATGATCACGATTTCTTTCCATGATAATAACAATCACCTGATTAGGCCCCGTTGAGCCAAATCTGCCTAATCCTGGAAGTAGCTGAGAAAGTAAGCGATGCTCATCTTCGCCTGTTTCACTTCCTCCTACAATTCCTAAACCTCGTAGCACATCATACGTGGTCTGGACACTAGCGGGTGGAGGGACTGCAGCTACACCGCCATTATTCCCATCCTCCTCGCTCCCACTACTCCCATCACCACCGCCACCATCCCCTAAAAATAAAAACAAGTCAATGAGATGTTAATTTTTCAAAACACTTTAAACAAGGAGTCAACTATCAAATATTTTGTGTAAAATTTTCTTTTTCTTTTTTTGTCATTTTATTTTTTTATGGTTACCCGTAATCGGTGGGTCAATTACTTGTCCCTCAGCAGAGCGTCGATGTTCAATTCCAGTTCTGGAGTCTGTAATCGGAGTACCTGACTGAGGCTCATCATCAGAGCTTCCCCCTTCCAGGCCAGGCCTGAAGTGTGACTGGTTGCTTTCACCAACCTGTTGATTAGTCAGCATATGTTTGGGTGTGAACAAATTTGAAAAGAAAGTCATGGTATGACCACAATTACAACTGACATGTCAAACCTTTTCACAGATGCACTGAAATTGGTTACGGCTTAAACAGTTTTTTGTATTGTTGTACACGGGACAGTCCAGTCGTTTATGGAGGAGCTTTTTCATAGTTCTTAAGAATGTTGAAGAAACGGCCTTATTTCCCACCTGTTTGACCCGCAGAAACTGGGTAAGATTACTATTTGTACAGGGACTTTTGTCAGTATATAGTGCCCATGTTCAGGGCAACCACAATTTTTCAAGAGACTTGTACATCCGTAGCTGTATAAACAACGGATTGTTGGGTCACAGAGGGTCACAGGGTTAGTGTAGTGTTATATGTTTGACATTTTGGAATTGTCATAAGTAAATATGATTAAAGATAACAAAACAAGTCTAGAATTTCAGAAAAATTGACCGAAATGTAAAGATCAAAGGAAATTTAGACTTGTTTGAAATTTGGTAATAAAGAGGTACTTCAACCTACCAGATGTCTAGAGGTGCTGGGCAAAAGGAATCGGGCTCTGCTTCGATTCTGCGCAGCTTCCAGCTCATCTTCTGTGTCCTCATCACTGGCAGGACATGAATCCATACCTGTTGCAGCCAGTCGAACATTGGGCATGGCAAACTCCCCCTAATGAGAAGAATTCCCAGATAAGATAGAAAATATTAAATATTATTTTGTATTACATGTCAATTTGGGTGTTGCCAATTGCCTTTGCCTAATTAAGTATCACAGCAGCTTGAGGGCAAGAGTTAACATTTGCATCCTCCAATACATGTAAATACACTTTTTAACCGTCAACACAGAGCAGAACAACTGTGATCTATTGGCAACTCAGTCATGGGCTGAAACTAGTAAGCTCTTAAAAACATGACCCGTTTTTCTGCTATAACTCGTTGGCCATTAATTTGGTTAGCTGTTTATACAGATGTCTAGGAAGACCCTTTTTTATAACATTTTCCAAATGAAGTAAACATAAATTATCTTAAATGTTAGGTTCGGGCACTTGCACTTGCATGTTTTGAATTTACTTAAAGGAGGAGTTACACAAATGGTATAGGCTATTTTCCATGAGATTTTTCAACACTATTATAAAACTAGCTGCGTGTTAACGATTCTGGAACACTGTAGGTTAATTAGTTTTAAACATTAACATTTTATTACTTATCATAAGCTGCGGATATAACAAATCCGCTAAGTTATTTTTATTTATTTAAGTATTTATACACTATTTTAGCCGTAGAACCTGCAGTTTGGGTGGCATCGTAGGGCTTGAATTAATTAAGTCTATAATGAAACTTTCACAAACAGCAAACACTGCTCTAGTCTTACTTCTCGTTTTTGGTGTGTATTCATCCACTGAGTAAATACGCTATTGTAGTGTTTTTAACTGTTGAATAATCAAGCAACACGCTGAAGTAATGGAACGTTCTCTTTACTTAACACGCCATACATCACTCTCGTGTCACACATGCTCCGTCCGTACCGAGCTTACAGCAAGTCATTTCCTACACATTGAGTAGACACAACAGCTATTTACTGTAAATCCTAATATTCTATCATTTATAACATTCCTTTATTGTTAGAATTCATATTTTTCATATATTTTTTTTTATAAATTGTCATTTTTTAAATGTAAAAGTTCCACAAACAGCGAAAATCCGTGATATATTTTATGCTTTGGGAAATTTTCTATGGTAATTGAACAGTCAGTTTTTTGTGGTCAAAGTATTGGATTGTCAGTATTAAGCAAAATATCGACAGTGGTCTGAGGAACGACAAACCACAAACTGGCGACAGGGTGTTGAAGCTGAGACTAAGCATTTGCTAGAACAATGAACCCTATGCCATCTTGTCTATATGGACAGCAGAGCTGGTGTGGTATAAATAATTGAAATGTTACACCGTGGTTACGGGATTAAGGAGTCACAACACATAGTGCTGCACCCCTGTTAAGTATGGGGCTGTCTTGTTACAGACCTGTCAGAGTGCTTAATCTACTAACCCTTATCCACTGTAGAAAGTGCCTACTATGGCACGAGTGTCAGTATTGGACCTTGGAACTAAGAAGGTGAAAAATGGTGATCTGGTCTGAAGAGTCCTGCTTTTTTCTTGATCACATGGATCGATGGGTATGTGAGGAGCCAATATATGATGATGGCACCAGGATCCATTGGAAGAAGATAAGGTGGTGGAGGGAGAGTGGTGCTCTGAGTACTGTTGTGCTGGGAAACCCTGGGTCCAAGCATTCATGTGGAAATTATTCATGTGGTAATGTGGTAATATGTAAGTTACTTGGCTTTTTTGGGAAAATAGTAGTTGTGCTCCTGTTGCTAAAACAGTCTTTGGACTGATTCATTAGATAACCATGTAACAATCTTCCAGATCATATTACCTTTCGTATTATCGTATTGTGAGTAAGAACGTTGGGCAATGAACAGTGCATTTGACTCGAATCGAATGCAAGCACCAGCTGGTTTAAGGTGTTCAGGCATATCAATTGGTGAGAATTTTGTAAGTGTTCATGAGATATAGAAGGGAAAGTTTTTTTGGGAATCTGTACTGTAAACATTCTCTCTTCTAAATTCAACTGTGATATATATGTTACCTTTCTTGAACGCTTACCAAGTTAAATAGTTATATGGATTAGTTAGGGCCAGTGCAGTACAATGAAGTGTAAGCACATTGTTTAAATAGAATCAGTGAGCCACAACCTGCTCTTTGTGAACCTGTTCAAATCCCAAACAAACCCCAAATGTCACACTTCCTTCCTATGTAGATCTCACTTCCCTGCCATATGCTCTGAAAACGTTTGGCTTCTCCTTTGCCAGTAAGGACAGCAGGGTGGAACACAACTACTCTGCATGCGCTCACTGTCATATTATTTATTGACATCATCTGACCAGTACATTTCATTTGTACATAGCGCTAAAGCACATTTTAGCCTGAATGTTTAAACACTGTCAGTAAGAACACAAAGCATAAGTTGTGTGTGGTTGATGGCTTAGATATGAATCATCACTTCTCTCCTTGCCTCCAGCGAGTGAACTCTGCATGATTTGCAGTAGATTTAAAGAGGTATGAGTCATGTCTGAACTATTCCAGGTGATGAACCTTTAAGTTAGGTAGCTTCAGGCTCTGAAAACTGCACACAACACAATACAGGTGTCATTAACACATTCAAAGGCTAATAAACACAAAACCATGTACATTTCCTTAAATGTGACAGTAACAGAAACACATTTCAATGCATTTGTGATATAAGATTATTCATAAGCTCATCAACTCAAAATTATAAAATAGCGAAAATAATCTAAAATTATTACTTTAAAAAAAAAAACTGTTTTAACATCTTTGTGATCACTTAGGTATGATAAACCTACCTCATACTCGCACAGCAGCAACACAAATTGTAACAGATGAAATAAATTGAATTTGAGAAGCTCCGTGGGTCCTGATCTGGACTGAGATTTAAAGATCCTGACCTAATTTCAAAAACAAAAAGTACTATTTCTCTCTGAGTCACCCAGCCTGGAGGCTTCTTAGATATTTAGCTTACAAAGACCAAATAGAGTTTGTTCCATCATAGTCATCTTGGCTTTTGACTTTTTTTTTTCTTTTCGGAATGATTATGTGACTGCCTAGTGGTTAAGGTACTGGACTCCTAATGGTTCAGGGTTTAAAATCCCACCTTTGCCAAGCTGCCACATTTGGGTCCTTAGGCAAGGTCCTTAACCCACTTTTGCTTGAATTGTAAGACTGTATGAGTTGTAAGTCGCTCTGGATAAGGGCAACTGTTATATTACATAAATGTAAATGTATAGGGTGTTGGACCTTAATACTATCAGCTATATGCAAGCTGAACTACGACAATGGACATGAAAGTCCAAACATGACTATCTATGACTACATTACCCATTACCAGTTATCTACATATAAAATACAATATAAAGTTAATTGCTTTAATCTGCTACTGGTTTCTTAATCAGGGATTGCTAACATCAACAATGTCAACAATGTGTTGTCACTCTAACATTGGGGTATCCCTGGTCTGGTCATGTGAGAAGTGCAGACCCAGTTCCCACACCAAAGAGCATATCCACCCTGGAATCCACACACTACAACTAGAAATAGTACAGAGCACAACAACCTGGACCAGGGTTGCCAGGGACCACTTTGGAATTTGGGTGTCCCAATCACTTCCATGGCCACAGGTGTATAAAATTAAGTACCTGCAGACTGTTTTTACAAACATTTGGGAAATAATGGGTCGCTCTCAGGAGCTCAGTGAATTCCAGCGTGGAACTGTGATAGGATGCCACCTGTGCAACAAACCCAGTCGTGAAATTTCCTCGCTGCTAAATATTCCACAGTCAACTGTCACCTGTATTATAAGAAAATGGAATTGTGTGGGAACAAGAGCACTTAGCCACGAAGTAATAGGTCACGTAAACTGACGGAGCGGGGTCAGTGGATGCTGAAGCACATAGTGCGAAAAGATCGGCAACTTTCTGCAGAGTCAATCACTACAGACCTCCAAACATCATGTGACCTTCAGATTAGCACAATAACAGTGTGCTGAGAACTTTATGGAATGGGTTTCCATGGTTAAGCAGCTGCATCCAAGCCATCCATCCAGTGCAATGCAAAGCATCGGATGCAGTGGTGTAAAGCATGCTGCCACTGGACTCTAGAGAACAGAAGGCCCGTTCTCTTGTGAGTGACGAATTGCACTGATGGATCTGATGGATGAGTCTGGGTTTGGCTGTTGCCATCAGAACAGTACTTGTCTGACTGCCAAGTGTAAAGTTTGGTGAAGGGGGGATTATGGTGTAGGGTTGTTTTTCAGGAGCTGGGCTTGGCCCCTTAGTTCCAGTGACAGAAACTGTGAAAGCTTCAGCAAGACATTTTGGACAATTCCATGCTCCCAACTTTGTGGAAACAGTTTGGAGCTGTCCCCTTCCTCTTCCAACATGACTGTGCACCAGTGCACAAAGCATGGTCCAAAAAGACATGGAGTTTGGTGTGGATGAACTTGACTTGACGATTGAACACCTTTGGGTTGAATTAGAGCGGAGACTGAGAGCCAGGCCTTCTCGTCCAACATCAGTATGTGACCTCATAAATGCACTTCTGGAAGAATGGTAAAAAATCCCCATATACACACTCCTAAAACTTGTGGACAGCATTCCCAGAAGAGTTGAAGCTATTCTAGCTGCAAAGGGTGGACCAAGGTCATATTGAACGCTATGGATTAGGAATGGGATGTAACTTAAGCTCACATGTGAATCAAGGCAGGTGAGCAATATAGTGTATCTGTTATCTAAACTCCACTTGAATTGAGTTCTGGTGACTCTGTAGATTTCTCTTCACCAGAGGTGGGGACTGAAATAAAGAAACCTGTTCTCTACAAGCTGAATCACTCTGGTCCGATCTCCAATGTGTTCCTTGCTGCCAAGTAGTCCAGGTTATTGTGCTCAATACAGTTTCCAGTTGTAGTGCATTAGTATGAGTGCCATTTAGTGTGAAGGCTGCATCTGCGATTCTCACAATGAACAGATCAGGGGTGAGGGATGAGACTATTTGCAATTTTGTATGATTATCAATACCAAGACTGACACTCACAAAATTGCAAATGAAAATGATTATATGTTAAAGAAGACATGTAATCAAACATTTATCAGGGAAAAGTGTACTTTGTAGTGGCTGTTCAAAGATCTAACCCATGAAATCAGATTCAGCATGTGACAAGAAAACAGAAATCACATGGCTCCAAGCAACTATTCCAGCAGCATCATATGCTCTTTCACACAACTCCCCAATTCTTCCTTAGTCCTTCAAAACACTAACAAAAATGTTCATGAATACACTTATCAAACTTTTTAGGTTTAGGTTTTTAGACACCGAGGTGGAAATATAATGGTGTATTTGATCTAATGACTACTAACTGTATTACTTGTATTACTTACTTTGGTATATTTTCCTTAAGGTTTGTGTACAACCTCAAATCAGGAAAAACTGGGACAGTATGGACAATGCAAAAAGAAACAATACAAAACAAACAAATATGTTTTATTCACTTCATGAAATAAAAAAAATTATTTAATAGAAACTGTAATAAAGATATTTATAAATAAAGCTGTACAAAAGAACTGGGATAATTTAAATTTAGTAAATAGAGAATAATAATAATAATAATAATAATAATAATAATAATAATAATAATAATAATAATAATAATAAATACATAGTAAATTCAAATACATTAGGTAAAGTGGTGATTGTAATAATGATTTGGTACAAAAGCAGTAGCCACAAAAGTCTAAAAATCAAAGATGGACAGAGGATCTTCTCTTTGTCATTAAAAGCACAAGAAAATTATTGACATGTTTAAAAGCAATGTTCCTTAGAAAAGGATTGGAAGGGATTAGCATATTTCTCCCTCTAAACTGCATAATTGTATTAAACAAATCAAGGAATATAGAGGAATTTCAGTGCATCAAGTTAATCAATAGCTGACCTAACTACATTAGTAAGGGATTTACTTTGGTATTTTTCGCACAACAATTACATTCACAGTTACATTCACAAATGCTACTTAAAACTTTATTATGCAAAAAAGAAGCCTCATGTTAACCATATTCAGAAGTGTGTTGTGTTCAGCTGTGTTCAGAGGAATCTAAGATGGACCAACACATGGTGGGAACATGTATTATTCTCAGATGAATCAGTATTCCAAATCTTTTTTGGAAGTAATGGAAAATGAACAGTACATGAAAATTTTAGGGAAACACATGCTGCCTTCAAGAAGCCATCTTTTCCAGAGACATCCATGCATTTTTTAAAACACAAAACCACATTTTGCACACATTACAAATGCATGGCTATGGAAGAAAAGGTTGTTTACAAGAAATAAAATACATTCGACAGACAAAACATGAAAATCAGGAAAGGTCTTTAATTCATACTGTATTCAATAAAATAAATGTCAAAGTATGATTTATTTTCTTAAAAATATTTTTTCATCCCAACTTTATCTAATTTGGGGTTGTATTTCTGAGCATTTCGAGTCCCATTGCATTTCAATCAATGTTCCAGAAAAAGTTGCCCTAAGGTGTTTTTATGTAGTCTAAGGTAAAAAGTTCTACTTTTTCTAGAAATAGCTTAATTGAGTTTAAAAAGACAGACCAAAAATTACAATTCACAGAACTAAAGCTAAAACCACTCGTGATACAAAGTATTGTTTTTACATAACTATGCCATACTTTTTTCCCAAGCAATGACAATCCAGGCCAAACCCAATATCTGCATCTTAATCCCAGGCTAATAACAAGATTCTCAACTGGGCTGAACATCCACTATTGTGTAAATAACTAAAGCCAGTTTTGAAAATCCCCTCCTAGTGATTCTTTGAGGCCTGTGATACACTTCAACAATTCTCACATAAAATCAGCCCAGGAAGAGATCAATTTACATCTCTGTCTAATTAAGCTAGAACCTGTATTTACTTGTATTGGCTTTATCAGAAGAGACAAAGGATTCTTGAACAAACACATGCACCTGAAAATATTCCCTATATCCTTGCATTATAATCAGACTAACATGCCTGTGCAGGACTCACGCCAGTACGTGAATCTCAGGCCAATATTGCAAAATATCAGGTGTGCTCTCTTTGCTTTAGATCTGTATATATACCTCTGTTCAGCATTTAAACAAACCAAAAATGTAAAAAAAAAAAATCTGGAGCTGGAACTGAAATGGTATTGCTTACTGTTTAATGATTTAGCAATAACACTGCTAAAAAATATTGCAGTAGAGGATATTTCATTATGAAATATCTCCTAATTTTGTGAGCAGTATATTATGTGCAAATCAAGTCCTTATACACTGAGCTGTTTCAGTCAAGATGTTTGGTTTTTATCAGCAGCTATGAATATGTCTGGTGTAAGCAGTGGGAGCTTAACCTCCCCAGACCCCTTAAATCAGGCACTGGACACTGATAAGACAGTCTGCATATGTGCCTAGCTTTAGGGCTTTTATGACCTATTACCATTTTCAGTGTTATTTCTGTTCTTCTATGCTTATTTTTAGTTGCATAAATGCATATAGTGCATTAGGGAAACATCAATTTCCTGTGCTTGAATAACATTAACTGATTGCTTAGAAAAATACATAAGTCTTTCCTGGAGTCAGAAACTAGAGGTCAAATGAATAAAGCATAAAGCACAAAATGTAGTTGCACTGGATCTTCAGGCCTCATAAAAATCCAGATTGAACCTTGCATTCAAACTAAAAAGTCAACAGTCCAGGCATGTGTCCAATAGGTTTGTAATTACAGTGACATTAGTCATTAGTAAATAGTAAATAGTGTTTCTTTGTCTGACAAGTCACTGAATATTTCACAATGTCATTCACATCACTGGTCATTTGTGGTTGCAGTCTTATGCAAATGTGTTATACTAAATGTGTTTTCTGGGGTGCCGCGAATGGTTAGTTAGCACAGTTGTCTCATGGCTCCAGAGAACCCCTGTTCAATCCCTCCATATCATTAAAAACATTTGCGTGTATCTTCAAGATGCTGTGCATATGAAAAGACCTAATAATATTTCCTCAAGTGTGGTGCTACTACATATAAAATCTAACTGACATGCCCAGACTTTTGCGCACACTAAAGTTTAGGAAAATTAAGCAAACAAATTTGATGGTGATTTGCATTACGCAAGAACATGCCATATTTTTGTTTGAACTTTTCAAAGACATATGTCATTTTAGACCAGAGGTGCAAAGTATAGATTTTGAACATTGGATTAGTTAGCCCACATTGCTGATATCTCAGCACTTTGTTTAGACATTTGTTGACATGGCCTTATGTTATGCAATCTTTTCACACACAAATATTTTATGATGTTTCGGAGACAAACATATTCATACCCGGAGAGCATGTATGAACCTGAGCCTTGACAGGAAAAGTGTTTCCTAGTAAACCCTGCAGTATTATAATCGCATAAACTCATATTTATTAGTCCTTTTACATACAGAAAAAGTAGGATTGAAACACTCGAACATCGGATCCCAAACAGAACCTGTGCATGTCGGGCGAATACAATTATCTCTGCTGGTGGTCTGCTCCCAACACCTCTTAATAGCTAGGCCAGAACGGTCTAGATGGAGAACAGTTTGTTGAAATGACCAACTTGTTTTTCTCAGCACATTCATGCATCCTTTCTCAAAGTCTGTCACCTGGGCAAAAAGTTGTTGAGTGTGTTTTATAGGCATGTCTAGCAGCCAACAATCTCTCACAAAGAGGAACACTGTCCAAAGGTAGAATATCAGAGTATTTTATAGGGCAGTGGGGAAAGCAATTTTACACCCCCTTCTGGCAAGTCCCTGAGTCTAATCAGAGCACACCTGTAACCATTTACATACTGTATCTGCATAAGACATACAACATTTATATCTGGGTCCTTTATGTATTTATTTATTTCTAAATGAGTGTATTTGTGAGAATCAGTGATCCAACTCTATCTATGAGAAAATATTTTAATTTCTTAATTAAAATTGTTGTTTTTCATTGTCATACTTAAACAGCACAAAGGACACTTTCAAATTAGTGATCTTATATAGTTTAACATAGTAATGCTAACGAGTTTTACCCACGGTAAATCATTTTTCCTTGTTCAGTTTTTCAATGTGCTTTGTACACAAAAAGTAACTAAAATTGTCTGTCCTCCTCCTCAGCATTGCTCTTCCTTTAAAGATATGTGAAGAAAAATACCAAGTTGGTGAAATAGAAGGTGCTGTTTTTGCCCCCCTCCCTCTCACCCTTATTCTCTCCCTCTCGATTCCATTGTTTCCAATACGCTACAAAATTAGATCATATTAAACCATTTTTCTTCATGTGTGCAGTCTCCTGGTGATGTCATCATGTGTGTTGGTGTGGGTATGAGGCGAAGGTTCAGATGGAGTAACTCTTACTCATTAGGATGTGGTTCAGACAGTGCTCCTCTCTGAGGCAGTTCTTGCACAGACAGGGAGGCACCTTCCACATCTCAGGATTTCCAGTGCAGCTCTGAGCACTGCATGAGTCAACAACTTTTTAATATGATTAACTTGGAATAGAAAGTTAGAAGAATAGCAGAGTTGATGTAAGCTAAGGAAACACTTTTAAAGATAAAATATAAAAGGCATACAATCTAGCAAATGCAGCATAGCAGCTTCAGATATTGTTCATGTCATTCATCAAAAAATGTGATCACAGTGATTTTTTTTACTGTGGCATGATATTTGGTGCTACAACAGTCTCACAAAGTTTACAGTTCACCCACAAATGGTGCAATAAACAAATGACATCCAGTGAGTGAATGACAGACACACTCACATAAAGTGACAGAAAGGCTGTGGTAACTCATATCAAATGTGATGAGCAGAAACGTATCTGAACCTTGAGGTGGATGCGCTACAACAGCAGGAGACCACTGTCGACCAAGAACAGAAAGCTGACACTGCAATGGGCACGAAAACCATAGCCTGTTCTAATAAATTTCAAGTATTTCTGAGGCACACAAATAGTCAGGTAAGGAAATGGTGCCAACACCCTCAATCCATGGACCCGGTCTGTCTTGTGTCAACAGTCCAGGCTGGTGGAGCTGATGTAATAATGTGTAATAGTGTAACATTTTCCTGGCCCACTTTGGGCCTAGTACTTAATATCATTCATCGTTTGAAAGACAAAGGTTTTTGAGTATTGTTGCTGTCTCTGTGCAAACGTTAATGGTAACACTTCTAATTAATGCCTGCTTCCAGCATAATAAAGCATCATGTTACAAATCCATTTTAGTCATTTCATGACTTGCCATGCCAAAATCTGTGTCAAAAGTAGCTGAAACTGTTTGGAGAGCAATGGAAGGTTCTATCCAGTTTTAGTATTAGTATAGTGTTCCTAATGCTTACATATTCAAATCTTAAAATCAAACATATAATTAGAGGTTTTAGCAATTTTAGTCACATCCATTGGTAACAGGTGAATAAACTCAACCATCCATACCATGGAATCCCTATAGACAGTTCAGTGTCTTCCAACAAGCCGAATTTCAGATTTTCAGCTCTGTTATTGGAAAGTGGAAGGTGGAGCCCCAGTAGTAATGACAGCTTATTCACAAAGTGGTTTGAGACTCACAGAATGGGACAAATTGAGTGAATTTAACATATTGCTGAAGTGAGTGTTTTATGAATTTCAAATTTCTGTGAATTCTGTAATGCAAACATTCAACAGAATACTCTTTCAAAATTCATAAATGTAATGTTTCAATACACAGTACGGTGTACGATGCCGTCCTGCACTCCGCCATAATAAATGTGAAACTCTGCAGTTTGTCACTTAGGTAATGATGAGCACTGGATAATGTAGTGAGGAAAAGCCATGGTGGCAACAATAAGAATGTTTGTTTTTCACTTTCAATACATATTCAATAAATGACATGAGATATTCACTACTTTATTATAAAATAAGCTTTATGGTAATTTTGAAGTTGTTGAAGTTAGGCCACAGGGTATATACAGAATATTTTAAACTGCACTTTAAAGTCCATATGGAGTTTTTAGGTGCCTTCATATGTCTTTTACTGAAAAGAGCCTTCTGTCTGGTCACCCTGTCATAAATATCAGATTGGTGGAGTGCTGCAGGAATGTTTGAACATCCAAATGTTTCTCGAATCTGCACAGAAGATCATAGTAGCTTAGCCATTGACCACTGGGTTCTCTTGTACCAAAGACCCTTCTCCCAAGTACTCCCAAGTAGTTTGGTAGGGCGGGCAGCTCTAGGAAGAGTCCTGGTTGTTCCAAACTTCTTCTATTTAAGAAATATGGGAGCCCCTATGCTGTTCAGTGAAGGTGAAATTTCTTAGTAAACTTCTCCTCCACACAATTCTCGACAAATGTCGGAGCTCTACAGGCAGTTCTTTCCTCATGGCTTGGTTTTTGATATACAGTGTACATTGTTAGCTACGAGACCTTATTTAATGTCATGGCGATAACATGCCCTGCCATACTGCAGAAATTGACAGAGAATGTTTGGGGAACATGACAAAGAGTTCAAGGTGTTGACATTGCCTCTATAATTCCCTAAACTTAAACCCCAGAGCATCTGAGGGATGAGGTGAACAAACAAGTCCAATCCATGGAGGCCTCACCTCGCAACTTACAGGACTTAAAGGATCCTCTGCTAACATCCTAGTGCTAGATTCCACTGGACAGTTTCAGAAGTCTGAAGGCCATGCCTTGATGAGTCAGAGCCTTGTACAAGGGGGTCATACACAATATTAGTTGGACTTTTTTTGTGTTTTATTTGACTAGCGTATTTTAATATCTATAGACAATATAAATTCAAACTGGATTACTTAACTACAACAAAAATTATGTAGTTTGATGATGTATTTTATCGTCTCTTCCTAGTCAATGTCACAGGAGAGCCAGAGCTTAGCTGGCAACACAGGATTCAAGACACAAACAATACCAAACAAGGAGCCAAGAGGCGTTTTGGAAACACCAGTTAACCTAACACATCTTGGGAATGTAGCCAGGGAAAACTCTTGCGAACTTAGAGCTGTGAGGCGACAGTGCTGACCACTGCACCAAATGTTATTTATTAATTAATTAATTATTATTATTATTATTATTATTGTTCCATTAAAATAAAATATTACCCACTCTGGGGTCATATTTTGTTGGTATGTGCAGCCATCAGCATTTAAGGTGTTAGTTTGTATCTTTCTAAAATAGCTAGCGAATTCAGTGCTTGTGACAACAAAATGGCTCCTTTTCAAAGACAGTTCTAAAGTCACAGGTGGAGTTACACAGGTAAAAGGCAGTATAATGCAAATTAGTGTCCTTGTAAGAATAAAAGTGATACCAAATCGAAGTTAATTCTGAGTAAAATTGCTGTTTTTACTTTTTAAGTAAAAGTGAAACTAACCCAAATCACTATATCCTATATAACCTATATATCCCATATAACCTAACCCACTATAACCTATATCATTCATTATTACACATATTTTAAATTCATATACACATATATATTCATATATGTGTGTGTGTGTGTGTGTGTGTGTGTGTGTGTGTGTGTGTGTGTGTGTGTGTGTGTGTGTGTGTGTGGGTGTGTGT
>JAYJMA010126246.1:0-16555 GCA_036873895.1 Parotocinclus cabessadecuia | reverse complement strand
AAGTCAGATTATATGGTTAAATCATACACCGTACGACACAATAATTAAATCAAGCTGAAAGGACTTACCATGTTCTCAACTTCATTGCAATACTACATCTAAGGCATTTCAGACAAATAGCAACCACTCAAACTCACCATGACCAAACTTTATTTTCCCAGTTCGCTCGGCTAAGTAAATAACTCTCTATGAGAGTCCAGGGGGTAAAACTAAAACTACAGATCAAGCCAATTACGAGAGTTCATTGCCACTCTTGAATAACAGTGCATGCTTCACATGGTTTAAGTTATTCCGGCAGAAAACAGAAGCCGAACTAAAGCGAAAGAGAGAAAGAGGAGGTAGACGCAGGTCTTACTTAACCATGGCCTCTGAACATGGTTGAGCAGGGCACAAAAGAGGACATTTTCTTATGCAAATTTCTCTGCCACAGCGCCAAGCAGAAAGAACAAAGGGAGTGAATAAGCCTCTCCAAACACAGTACGAACGCTTACAAAAAGAGAGCTAATGAGAGTGAGCGGCACAAGGGGAACCTGACGGATCTCAGGAAGATACAGGGACCATGTCTCCATGGACAAATTGAGTCATAGGAATGGTTTTTGTGTAATTCCCCTGAATATATAATGTAGCAGAGATAAGAACTGCATTCAAATTGGAATGGGATCAGGAAGAAAGTCGATTAGCCATGGTTTCTTTGCATATACATATATACTACATAGGAAAGATACATTCTGCTGAATATCATTCTCTCAGGTGGCCTAAGACTCTATATATATATATATATATATATATATATCCTAGCAGAATGTATCTTTCCTATGTAGTTCACTGTAGTAACACCACATAACATTATTATTAAAAAATGTTGTTTGGCACAAGGATGACAATATAACTGCTATAGCAGACAGGTTTATGTGTTCCTCAAAAATAATTAATGTGGTCTTCAATAACATGTATGAGTCATTCATTAAAATGCATATTGAAAAGTTAGAAATACTTTGCCTCTTTACCCTGTCCAAATGATCCCACGTCGTTTGCTGCCATCAACATTTAACTTCACGTAAAGCCTAATGATCGTTTATTTATTTTTTTTCAATGATGCAGAATAATGAGTGGGAATTTCTATTTTCATATTTATATTTATTTTAATAATTTTCCTCTGGGACTCGATTGATAAAAGTGTGAAAAGTACACAAAGAAAATGTTTTTGTCTTTTTTTTCTTAACGTCACACAAAAAATGGGTCCTTTAAATAATTTCTTAAGAACGACCTTTTTTTCTCTTTTCTTACGAACAGTTGTAAGAACATGTGGTATTCCTGAAAATGTTCTTTTCTTAAGCCTTACAACTGACTCACGCTTGCCTTGGGCTGCAAGAGTTGACGAGGCAAATTTAAATTTAAAATGTATGACAGTTTAGTTGATGGGACACATCTTTCTTCCACTACTGTCATCTCAATTTCTCGATTTGCTATTTATTTATCAATGCTGGGTTTGCTCGTCCTCCATTGGACGCCACAATGATAAACACAAATTTAAAATGTATATAGTAAGCTGTAAAATGCGTAGCCTACATTAAAGAGGATGAAGATTTTCTTTGAAGCTTTCATGAATACGGCCCTGAGCCCAATTTTGTGTGTGATTGCATGATGCAATACCATATATGATAAAAACATCTGTCGTTGTGTTGCTGCGTTCTTTTCTTTCTTTAAAATCTGTTCCTGTTTATAATCACAATCCAATAAACTGTACTGTTGGTGATTTTTTCACATACATAGCTAAAGTGTCTCATAAAGTGTCTCATAAAATGTCTCATAAATGTCTCATGGTATCAGTCCTGAGCTGCATGAAATGTATATAATATAGTTGTGTATATGTATAGATATATGTATGTAAGAGTTTCTCTGTAAATACTCCAAATGTTGCTTTTTCCTAGCTTCCTCTTGAGAGACGCTTGAGCTGCTAACTTGAGCTGCTTTGCTAGCTTTCTTCTATTTCTGAATCATAACGGTGTAGAGAGGCACAGGAGGCTGCAAATGGACGAGAAAGCAATTTAAATACACTACACAGCCAAAAGAGTGTAATTATTGGTATGGCTAGGTTATCCACAACCACTGGTAACAGGTTAAAAATTGAACACACAACCATGCAGTCCAGTGCACAACCAGAGAAAGTACAACCATTTATAATGGGCTCAGTTCATTTCAAGAGGATGTAAAAGCACCTTTCCAACAAACCAGTTTCTCCTCTGATGTTCCTGGTTCAAAATTGTAAACACGGCAGAAGAATTCTGTCAGTCCATCACTGTGACAAAGGGAGCACCTTTTCGGGCTCAGAATGCACAAAGCAAGGTCTATAAAGAATTGGCGTAAACGAACTTGACAGGTCTGTACAACGTCCTTTAACCCCATTTAACAGCAATGGGACAAACTGGAATGTTAACAATGAGCTAAGTGATACTGCCCAACCCACGTCATGCTCTTGTGGTTCAGTGGATGTTCTGCAGTCACATTTTGAAATCTAATCAGTAGGGCTGTACTGAGTACCATTTTTTTGAGCTCCGGATACTCGTCATTGATTGGTAGCAAATGTTCGAAGCCTCGTTTTTTGTTTGTTTGTTTGTTTTTAAATCAAAGCTACAAACATTTTTTGTAGGGCAAATCAGCCATTCAGTAGCCCGTTGCCATGCTGCGTGGTCATTAGCGTATCGCTAATGACGCTAGCGTCCATAACTCTTCTTCTACAGTTTTACATTCAGTCAATGCAACAGTGCCATCTCTAGGTACAAAGTGGTAATACGGCAGCTAATGAAAACATCAAGGAGGTTAGGATGAAAAAAAAACGAATATCTGAATACCAACATTAAAAAAAAGAATAGCTACTTAACGAAAGAGTATCCGAATACCTGAATATTAAGATCCAAAAGTCTGCCTGAAAAGAGAGGAACAAATGCCAACTGCTTACTAATTTCCATTGTTCTGGAATAAGACATAATGTTTGGCTGCACACATACTTTTGGCCATACAGTGTTTCTACATTGTATTTATATTACTGTGGTATTCATTAACTCATGGTGTTTTATATATTAAGAAAGACTTTATTACATCTCTGCTAACCAAATTCACTCCACTAACCTCCACTCAGAAACAACATTAACACACAAGAATACCCCAGAGGACATGTAGTGTGCTGCACACACACACACACACACACACACACACACACACACACACACAAAACCTCCAGGGTACCACCTGCTGTTTATTACAAGGACTGCAAGCTCCTGAACTGATGCATATTTTCCGTTGTGCACATCTCAACAAAAGCAACAACACACTAGCATAATTACAGAGACGCTGTCAAATAGCTAATGAAACAAAACCATGTAATGACAATCTTGCTTTCATGTCCTTAATGCTTGACAGTCCATCTATTCAAATCTGGAGTGGCCAAACTCAAGAATTCTGGATCCATTCACGTACTCAGGCAAGACCTTGGGGAAATCGGTTCTGTTATCAAAATTAGACAGTCATTTTGATTTGCTACGATATTTAAGGAGTTTCAATCTATGGCAATCTTTATAAAGGAAATTAAAAACAGCATTTTGTGTTGTTGGAAAGTAATGAATTGCAGTTAAAGCAATTCTGTTTTAAATGAATATCATATGTTTGGCGATGGCAATATACGAGGATAAAGAGAAGTACTTGATTACCAATCGCTTTCTCATTTACTTGTGTACTACCCTTATTATGGGATATGAACCTACTAGAGTAACAAGAGTAACACATGGAGGCTAAACTTAAACAAAAATCTACTCCTGGAAGCTAAATAAGTCTATTTAAACATATTCCAATGTCTCACGAACTATTAGCCCATATAGGATTATAACTTTTTATGCCGGGATGTACTGTTGTACTGTCATACCATGGCCCGGAAACCATCCAAACCATTCTCACACTAAGAAGGGTTGCACTGATTTACATCATTTTACACGTGTACATGCGTTAGTTATTATAAATGACATACACATATCAGATGATGTCACAGCAAACCTTTGTAGTCTATGAAAACTGCTTATGTGCTAATTTGGCTGATTAAACTGAATCAATTTGCCCCAGCTTTCTTACTTAGGACTTAAAGGTTCGTCTGAAATGGCCAACTTAGGACGTCTTATCAAATATCGTATACATCTATTTTGTAAATGATTAGGCTTCGATGTCTTTGATCCAACAAGAAGAATTTAAGTTATTTACGAACATGTCATTACGGTCCAGGGAAATCACTGAGAAATGTCAAATCATTAAGCATTTTCAAATTGTTTTGTACTGGTATAGGTGGCAAAGGCAGAAAAAGGAGCACACGAGGATGGATCAGTTAGGCAATGTCTTAATTTGGAAAAGATGAGTTATTTCATAGTAATAATGTCATGTTTATTTAATACAGGCTACAAATTATGAAAGTAAAACAAACAAACAAAATGTTAATGGTCAGTTCACAGAAAGACGATTAAAAAAATTCACCATTACAACCTGCTAACTGGTTGAAATTTCAATTAAATGGGAGTTGTTGTTTTTTTGTTAAATATCGTAATTTCTCCCAATTTGTTGAGTTACGAAGAAAAGCGAGTGAGCAGCGTCTAACCGAACTCAAGTGTACAGTATTGTTGTAAAACTCTGTTTTATATTATGACTGTACACCAAAGTAACAGTATTTACATTTATATCGGTTTAAACCAGAAACATATATTAACATTAACGTTAACGGCCACACATATTTCCGTACGTTCCCGGTCATGGCGAAAATACCCGTTCGGACCGAAAAACCGTTAGAGCACACACGAGCATAAAACAAAGCTTTTTCAACGTGACACTCGTTGTAAAGCTTACCTTCATTATCCGGATAATTTCTCATGGCCTGACAATCTGTTAAAGTGTGTAGAAGAAAGAGAAAAAGTAGAAAAGGGGATGAGTAAATCCGGTAGAGAGCCATGATCAGGCTGCTCGCACATCCCTGTGCGCAAACTTGCCTTGTATGAGGAGCGCGACTGGAAGGAGGATCCGTTTACAGCGCGCCCTGTCAATCATGCTGATGTGGGCGGGGCTTGATCGCTGGGGGGGGGGGGTATAAAAAGTCGAGGAATGGCAAGTCTAACTCAAGACAAATATCCGCTAAGCGCTTTGTTATAGGTAAATATTGCACGGTAACGGCGGTTTATGTCATACCAGCTTAGGAAACAGATCCAATACCGTATTTCCTCTTTACCCATGGAAGGATGAAAAGGTAAGCACGTTTTAATGACAAACGGTGGGCAAGGTTTCATTCGTAATATATGCTAGCTTAGTCACCAGTTAGCCCACAGGCCCAAAGTTGTTAGCTTCAAAGCAAAGTCTGACAACAGTGAAAATATACAGTACTTCTGAGCATCTTATTTTTTCAATACAAAAATGATTTTTTTTTTTTTTTTTCAGTTAGACAAAATTAGAAAAGTAATCATTAACCGTTCGTCTTTCCAAAGAAAGGGGATTTTTGTTTTGTTTTTAAATGATTTGTTTCTAAATATACCTGAGTCACCAACTAGCTCATACACACTGACTCCTTGTAACAAAAAACATCTAAATAAGCTGTTTGTCTTTTGTAACTACACACAAGCATGATAACACAAGCCTAGCAACATGCACTTGAACAACTTCAAGTTACAAAGTGGTTTGAATCCAGGTCCTTATAAACTGCTGTTTCCAGGAGCCACAGGGTCTTTAAGGATACTTTATTGGCTGGAAATTCTTTATGACAAACCATAGCCACAAGTAAAGGCTTTTCGTTCAGTTTTTTTGCGACTACAGGTATGTATGACAACACAAGTGGTGAAACAAAGGACTCTGTTTCTAGAGAATGTCCCATGGTCAATGTCTCACAACACTGAGCCTTGTTTGTCTTCTACAAGATGGTAGCCTAGCTGTTAAGGTACTGGACTGTGGACCTAAATGGACCAAGATGCCACAGTTGGGTCCTTAAGCAAGGCCCTTCACCCACAGTTGCTTGAATGGTAAGACTGTATCAGTCCCTCCGGATAAGGGCGTCTGCTAAATGCCGTAAATGTACAAAACTACATGATTTCTACTATTGGGTTATCATGCTGAAAAGCAGTTTCAATGTTCAATAGTGGAAAATGATTTGCTCATTAATAATTGTTCACTTGATAGCCCTAATGTGAGGTCAATGCACTTTGTACAATAACTGTTGCCCATTCATACTGATGTAGATTTTCTGTGGCTCTTGGTGGATAATTATTAGTTCCATAATGTGGTCTCAAGCCTTTTGTACAGTTTTTGCTGCCAGTACAAAGTGCGAACATAGCAGCCAAACCAACATCTTTTTTTTATCTTGTCTCTTACTTGTGTTCTTGTGACGCATCTGAAACCACGATCGCACACTTTCGGCGAAACAAACGTTGTGTAGCCATTATCATGTCATATCATGTTTGTGTAATCATTAATCATGGCATGAGAAATGATATTTCAATGGTTGTTGGAGGGAAGTTCTTAGTAATTTTCAGGAATAAATAGTCAGCAATATGGCAGCTACATAAGCACTGATTTATTGTTCAAATTTAATTGGAGATGCGTGTTGCAGTGTAGTCGTGCATTCAGGTGTGTTGCCTTCAAAAGTGATGAGGCTTACAGATTAACTTACAAAGGGAAAAGTTCTTGGCAGTCATTCGACGTTAAAAATGAGACGGGGGGTAGACGGAGGGCCCATGTCCACCCTAAAGAAATTGTCCAGCAGAACAACTTCAATTTCAAGCATTCAATTTTTTTTTTAATAGATTTCAACTTACAACACATTAAACTAAACATTGTATGTCCTATAACATCATACCTGTTGCTTTTCTTTTATATTGAGCTAAAGAAGGACTCAAGTCGATGAGTCCACATTTTGACCTGGTACATGTCAAGATTTCTTTCTTATGCACGGTTTACTGTACTATATAGCTTATTGAATTAACTAGACTATAGTTTAAGAACAGTTAAAGAACATCAAGTCATAATTAAGATCATTTCTTAAATGGCTGTAGTCATGGTTTGTATTCGAGAGCTGCGGGGAAACTGGTTTGGGTTTCAGTTTTAAGTATCATTCCCTCCTTCTTTCACTGTAAGACAAAAACAATTACGGTGAGACAAAACAAATATATGGCTAGATAGTGACTAAACAATAGCATGTAATAACATGGTTTCAAATTCTTGCATGATATGCCTGATCAGATCAGATTTGGTATGTGGTGATAAATGTGATTATTTATGCGAATCTACACACCGTCCATCTAAAGCAAAAAAAAGTTCTTTGTTTTCACTTGCTTTCTGTCTACATCCTTTCTGTCAGGATTACTTTCCAAGAGATCGACAGGACAGAATGAGAAAGTGTTAAATAACAATTGATGAACCGTGAAAATGTGCCATTAAATGCTGGATAAAGAGAATACACTGGACTTAAAGCCAGAGATACTGCTTTCTATCCATGTATCGTTATGAATACCAGGTTGTGCTTGTGTGTCTGTGTGTGCGCGCTTGTTTGTCTGTGTCTTTGTGTGTCATATTCCCTTTACATCGGGTGTCAGTGTCTCAACTGCATTTTTGCATTTTAATCATCCTCTTTAACCCCCATTCTGCTGCATGCTCCGCCGAGCCTCATTACTGATTGGTCCACCCCCAACGTCACCTGTCTGTGGAAAACCTACCACTACCATTACCTTCTATCATTAATCAGCACCAAGAGGACAAATCAGCTATGTGCGTTTTATTCCCAGTGGGACCAAAATGGCTTCTCTCCTGCTCTCACTGGCAGACTCTGACAGCTGCAACAAGGCTGACAAATACTTGGCAGTCTTCAAAGCAGAAACCTCCACACTGTTCGGTGTTTTTATTTCAAGCCAAGATGAGCAGACGAGCTCCTAGGGCTAGATCCTGCTCCGATGATCACCATATCAACTCATAAGTAAATTGTAACCCTGGTAAAGAAAGGGAGGTGGCACTTTCTGAACCTGAAGCCCTACTCCATAATACAGAGGAGTGTAGTAAGTGGGAAAGGAACAGCCAGCTGGGTTTCTTGGAGCCAATTATGCTGTACTGGCACTTGAGTTTTCTTTCCGTCTATTTGTTGGGCCGCTTGATTTCTGTATGAATTTTTCACTCAGTATGTGCTAATCACAGATGTGTATGAATATTTGCAGGTTTGTGAATATTTAACAGTGATTTGTGACATTGTGGAGGTACACCCTTATATCCTATAGTGGTCCATTTGGGTCTTCCTAAAAACTTTGCATACAGTGAAAATGAACTTGGCAACAGAAGCACGCGTCCCATTCAGGCAACTAAGTAAACGTTTGCATCCTTGTTGCCAACTTTTCAGTTCCAATGTGTTCAAACAATCAAGTTCAAACGTTAATGTCGCTGAGAGTTCGCCATGTGTTAAACTGAAGTTCATAAACGCTTAAATGTCTGTTTGCATAGAACCAATAAAGCACAAACTGTTCACTGCCTTACTGATCACTAATAGCTCAGCACATGTTCACAGTGTCTATCAAAAGAAAGTTTTGGGGTTTTTGATACGGTCAGAACTCCACCCTCTTTTTTTCTCCCTGTGCTTCAAATGCCTTTGAGAAATTAAACAAAACAGGAACAGCATCTTTTGTGACAGAACGCAGGCCGTCAGAGGCCGCACGCTGCTGGATTGATGGGATCCCAGGTCCTACCCTCCAGAGGTGAACAGGAGTGTGGGAAGTGGCTGGCACACAATGCTTTTCTCTAGTGGGGGTGGAGGGAAGGGGCCTGAGGCCTCAGCGCAGTGGCAGACAGGCCAAGCTCTCATTCTTCACACTGCGCCCCAGGGTCAGCACAGAGGCCTGTGGTTTTAAGAGTGGCACAGCCTTTCTGTAACCCTGCCCAGATGGCTCTGTTCTGTTCTACTCAGATGGTCTCAAAATTGTACATTGTTGTTTAGAGCCAAGTTCATTTACGCCTATACGTTTTTTTTTTTCTATTGGTAGCAAGCTACTACACTTCGTGTTTAGCAGTCTGTTGACCTGTTTAACTACTTTGTGTACTAACAGTATACTGCTCACAAAAATGGGGGATAATTCTAAATGAAATGCCCCATAATTGAATATGCCCCATTTTGTGTGGTTGTATTTGGAATTTTGGAGTTGGCACAGTGGTGGCATGGAGGTCTGAACTAGCACTGTTGGGTCCTTGAGTAAGGCTTATAGCGCACAATTGCAAAGGTTGCCAATACAATTGTTGAGGTTTCCTTGTGGCTTGTAGTCCACAGTCCCGGTTTTTCGGAATTTGGCTATGAGGTATGCAACAGTGCCGTGTGAAATCTTTTTGGGTGTTGGTAGTTGAAGTCTGCGGCTATGATAGGGCAGCTGTGTTTCCCCAGATCTCAGAATCGTCAATTTCATCTTCAATAACTTGTGACGAACAACACAAGGTTTGTACTTTGTTGACTTTTGAACCTCATATTGCAAATCTGATTGCGGCAATCGGTTTCTAACACACTTCTGGTCGTCTTTGATATGCTACATGACCACCTTCCTATTGGAAACAACTTGCCCTTGTTCCAATACTAGTGCTTTCAAGATTGCAGCCATGTCCCGGACATAACCTAAAATATAGCCCCCTCGCTCATTACTTGCTGGGGTATTCAGTTTGTGTCATTTACCCTTTTTGTTTCTGAAATAAAAGGGTATCCTGTGACTTTTGACACACCCTGTACATCTAGTTCATGTCTGAATAGCAGAAAACTGATACGAGTAAACCTTTGCAACACCTGCTGAAAAGGGAGAATCTCTTGATAGGTTAAAAAAAAAAAAAAAAAACGTTTTTCATTGTAAAGGCTAAATATTATAAGCCAGGCCATCATAACACTTTCTTTTACATTTTCGTATTCAGTAAGTGTTTTATAAGATGATTATAAAAGATAAAAAGTACTGTACTGTACTAAATTAATGAATTCATTTATTATCTTCCGCTTAATCCACACAGGGTCAAGGGCCAGCCGGTGCCCAGCCAGCAACTCTTGTCGCATGGCCAGGAACAACCCTAGACGGGGCGCCAATAAATCATAAGGCGCACACACACACACACACACAGAGTCACACACTATTGGCCATTTTAGAGACAACAATTAACCTAACACGATTGTCTTTGCCTTGTTGGAGGAAACCCACCCTGACACGGGGAGGACATGCAGATTCCACACAGAGAGAACCCAGGCTGCTCCACCCTGGGTTGAACCCGGACCTTCTTGCTGTGAATCAGCGGTGCTACCCACCGAGCCACCGTGTTGCCACTGTACTAAATGTTTTTTATTAATTTTATAGGAAATAAAACTATGATCCAAAACTGCAAAAACGACCATGACTGAGAAAGTCCAGTCCATTTCAGTTCACTTATTTCACATAATGCAATGCAGGCGTAAAACCATAAACGACATACTAAAAGACTAGGCAATACTTTTACAAACTTTGCATCCTGTCCCTGCGTCTTCCTCTCATTTTTATGTTCAGCCAATACCACTTGCACATATGCAACTGCTAAGAATGGTTCTGCCCATGATGCACTTTCTCCTGGAACTCAAAAACGTCCCACTCTGTGACTACAGTGAGGGCAAAAAAAAAAAATAAATCATGATCCTCCTGTGCAATTACATAAGTAATCAGAACGGCAGTTTTCTCCGTACGTAGAATCACGGGGGTAGTCTACACTGACTCTGCCTTTGCTATAAGTATGAGGACAAAAGAAACCACAGCGAGCCTCTCCATCGCAAAGCGTGGAAGTGGAACAAAGCAAATCAATCTGTGGCGTTCTTGCACCGCTTGGTTTTTTATAATTATTTGGAATCCCATTATCAAACAGCTGCTGTGCCTAATTTTAATCAATATCTAATGATCAGATACCAGGCACCAACTCTTAAGGATCGGCAAATCAGCACAGGGGGTTGCTTTTATTGCACTAAAAGCTAGTCCCCGTGTAGCATCTACTTAACTGGGTCAATATGCGGGGTCCTTATAAATATGTTAATTGTGTTTCTCCAGGATTCAGGGCAGCGACAATCCAAGAAACAGACGTAGTGAATGGTAAGGCTTGTTTCGTGAAAATCCTTTCGGTTGATGATTGTGGATGTGCCGTAAGGTCTCCCCAGGGGTTCGGCAGTCTGTTTGGCAGCATGTACAAGGATTAACACTTTTGCTTTAACACAGTTCGCTCTGTCCCACTCCACTCTCTTTAGCTTTCATGGGATCAGAATGAGAGTGATTTAGCTTTAGCAGACACTATTAACACCTCTGGTTCCCATATGCTATCTTTGCACCAGGTCAAACATCAAATCCCAGTCCTATAGGTTTAAGTCTAATCTGCGACACACAGCCAGACCCTCTGCCCTCTCGCAACACAAGGCCTTGGTGACCCCAGTTAACCCCTTTTTGGTTTTAAAAACCGAAATCCCTTAAGCAAACTCTACGCCTATCTCCCCCACACAGCCGAGCAGACTCTTAACACGGAGACAAAAACGTTTAGACGGAAGCAAGCACAAGGGCACAATCAAGGTCTATAATTAGTCTAATTTTCAGGTTACTGTTGTTTCTCAGTACTAAACTCTGATCTAATTGTTGTAAATGTGTATAATTTGTATGTACCTTTTGATAACCTGATTAGAACAATAATTAGAAATATGGTGAATATTCATCACTGTGAAGTCTTCACGGCATGGTTCTGTACTACTATAAAACTCACACTGCATATTTTATTAGTGTTTTCCCACAACCTAAAATCATATGTGGGAGCTCTGCTGTATCTCAGCTGGGAGTGCTGCTTCTACACCTGAGCTGCTTCTACAAAAGCTTCTTTTGTAGGTTTGGGGTCCCTGATGTGCAGTATTTTGCAGCACGTTTTGACCAAGGCCATGTTTGCTATAGAACCAGTACAAAGATTTATGTGCTGTATAGACACAGTCAATATTCATATACACTATATGGACAGAATATTAGGACACACCTCTTAATCATTGATTTCAGGTGTTTTGATTCATTCGTACTGGTTTGTAAATTAAAGCACCTAGTCTTTCAGTATGCTTTTACAAATATTTGTATGGAGTGGAGTTTTCAGAAGAGGTCAATGAATTCAGGTGTCGCCATGAGGTCACAGAGTGGGACCATCGAGTGCTGAGTCATATAGTGCAGAATAATCTAAAGTGGTCTGCTGGCTCGGTAACCAAACCTGGGTTTCTATAGCTAAACGGCTGCATGTAAGCCTTGGATCACCAAGCAAAATGACTAGCACTGCATGGAGTGGTGTAAAGCACACCACTGCTGGACTCTGGAGCAGTGGAAACTAGTTACATGCAGAGATGAATCCCACTTCTCTATCAGGGAGTCTGATGGACAAGAATGTGTTTGGCAAATGCCAGGACAGCATTCCTTGTCTGTCTGCACTGTGCTAACTGTAGCATTGCATGAAGTGGTGTAAAGCATGGACTGTGGAGCAGTGGAATTTAGCTCCGTGTAGTGAACGGTTGTGGTAGCCTAGCGGTTAAGGTACTGGACTCTGGACCAGAAGGTCCAGGGTTCAAATCCCATTTCTGCCAAGTTGCCACAGTTGGGTCCTTGAGCAAGACCTTTAAACCACAATTGCTTGGATTGCAAGACTATATGAGTTGTAAGTCGCTCTGGATAAGGGTGTCTGCTAAATGCTGGAAATGTAATGTAATGATTCATGACGCTGCTCTATCAGGCAGTCCGACTGATGAGTTTGGGTTTGGACCCCAGGACCATGTTACCTGTTAAAATTTAGTGGATGAGGTATAATGCTATAGGGGTTGCTTTTTGGGGGTTGGCTTATATCCACTTAGTTTCAGTGAAGGGAAATCTTAATCCTTTAATATACCAGTCATTTTTAAGTCTGTGGAAGCAGTCTGGGGAAGGAGTTCCCCAGTGCACAAAGCAAGCTCCATACAGGCATGGTTGGGTGGGAAAGAACTTGATTAACCCACACTTGCTATGTCACTGTGCTCTTTGGAACTTTCAGTGCAGCCAAAATGTTGCTGCCTTTTGTAGCTTTCTCCAGATTTGTCTCCACACAATCCTGTTTCTTGGCTCTACAGGCAGTTCTTTCCTCCTTATGGCTTGATTTTTGCGGAGACATGGGGAGGCCATGCACACTCCACACAGAAAGGACCACTGCCAAGTTGACCAAGCCTGGTAATATTCTGCTACCAGTTTTTGCTGAAATTGTGCGTAGGTGTATGTGTGTAGTTTCCTGAGAAGGGCATATGTGTTTGAATGTAATCTCTTGGTGGTACTATTGAATTGATTTGTTCTCCTGCTCCAGAGCTGCTGTACTGGCCCTCTGGCAGTGTGAGGAGGAGAGCAGGTGTTTTTTCAAAGCATTTTACACTCTCTGATGAGAGCAGAGGGTGTCTATTTAGCCTCAGCTTTCCTCCTCCATCGTCCTCAGGCCTACGCATCCACTCACCTCCACAAACCTGTAAACACCCGAAGCATGCATACCCAGTTTCAAGATAAGATAAGCTAAAGAAACCATGAATACAAATGAGTCTGTCCAGGCACACGCATCAGAATTCTGTAACAGCAGCAATTGAAACGACTTCTCTTAACGTACTCAAGATCTGAAGAGTATAGTAAGATGGTTTAATGCCTTTTTGCCAGTCTAACTGATCGTCGAGTTAAAAATAAAAGATTTGTAACCGTGTTAACCATACAGGTAATATAGAGCTCACCCTGTTAACCTCTTTATAAAGAGAAAAGCATCAGTATGTATACTTAGCAAACGACTGTTGTGTTCGAGCCCGATGTGTTTTGGAAATCCTCTTTGGAACACTAGCATCCCAACATTATGAAGTCAGAAGTGGAGCCACAACCACATTTCACACTGACTGTTAAAAGAAAGAATGATCTAATAGTTCTGCAGCTGGCATGCGTACGATGTCTTTTATTGCATTTATTCATAGTTTATGAGAGAAACACTGCTAAGCAAAAACCATGTCTCAATAGGCACATTTCCCCTGCTTAATCTAAAGCTCAAAGCCTGTTCTGGATTTGCACTTTTTATTCAGCACTGCGGTCTGTGGTGACATTATTGCATGCATAGTTCATATAGCAGGAGTGAGAAGGGTTGGGCAATATGACTGAATATGTAGGACACAAGTAACTTGCAGTGTCAGAGTAATACAGGGGAAATCCATGAAGATAAATCCAAAGAACTGGGAATACACTAGACAAGTGAATACATTATTACAACTTGAAACCCAGCTAAAGGAACTAGAGCAGGAAGTGAGGCTCGCTGCACGATTGTAATCCTCATTGTGGATTATTGGATTCAAATTGAAGACTTATTTAACAAAAGAGCACTGTTTCACGCATGCTGCTTCATCACTACTGGAACACTGACCCCTCCTGGGCACAGGAACAGAACAAACCAATGCATGACTAGACATAAAGACTGTAAACACTCACTGGTCACTTTATTAGGTACATACTTTTTTTCTATCCTCTTTGTCCATTTTTCCTTTCCCCTTACTCTTTGTAGTTCTGCAATTACAGATTGTACTACATCTGTTACTCTACATACCCGTTGTCCCCTTTTACTCTTTTTTTTTAATGTTAGTCAGCCTGTAATCTGTAATCAGTGCTCACAGGATGTTGCCTACAGGATGCTACAGGAAGACCATGTTTTTTTTGTTGTTGTTGTTGTTTTTTTGGGCACCCAACATCAATCACCCCTTTGTGGCTTGTGTTTTTGTCCTTGGACTTTTCTGACACCTCACAAGCCTTTCTGGTTTGAAGATGCTTCAACCCTCTCATCTGCCCAGAGCATTTGTCACCAACCCATATCTCCTGCGTCCAGCACTCTGATGTCAAGAAATTCACTTATTGGCTAACATAGGCCAGACCATGTTACGCACAGTTGTAATGAGATAATGATTATTAGTCATTATTTGATGTTTGGTCATATAATGGCTCTGTAAAGCATACACAGAAAGGCAGACAATATCGCATGCACATAAAGTTTAACAAAAAGTATAACACAGTTATGTTGTGGCATTAACAGGGAAACACACTGTATAGTGGGGCTTCTGGCCAGTATTTTCTCTTCTGTAAGCTGCTTTGCATAACATTTAGTCCAGTAAAAATATGCTCCGGAAAGTCAGCATGTGTTTGGAATTGCACCGATAGTGTACATAATTAAAAAGAATCATTTAAAATAATTTGGTCATCCTTCACAAATGTGTCTTTCCCCAAAGGCGCTATAATAAGAAAAAATAAGAAACAGGATTCCACTTGCTGCCAGCACACTTGGAGGACTGAAATTTTGAGGGGAGACTGCATTTTCTGTCACTTAGCGTCACCTGGTGGTCATTTATGATTTCTTGTTATTTATATCTAGAATTCTATAATTCACATAGTTTTTTTTTTTTTTTGTTTCACAAAATGGGTCTCTAATGCTTATTTAAACTCCCCATATGTGAAAAACATCTATCGGTTTATGTCTGGTGTGACTAGACTGACTATAGAGACTGCCCTCATGGTATATTCCATAATAGTAGCCTTGGTACTGGAACAGGATGTTTAACAAATATACCTAAGGGGAAATACAAAAGCAGGCAAAAAGTGAATTTTCCATGCCATGTCCCCTCTAAGGGTCTTGCTTAAGAACCCAACAGTGGCAGCTTAGCAGTGGTGGGTTTTGAACCCTGGACCTTCTGGTCCATAGCGAAGTATTTTAAATGCTTTTTAACAAACTTTTTGGACAAAGATACTTAAGGGGTTTTTTTTTATTTGTTTTAATGTACAATGACATGTATCAAATGATCCTTTAGGATTTGTTTAGATCTGAGCATGAGTCACATGAAGACGTTTCCTAAAACTAATTCTGTGTGGTGTCTGACTTCCACTAGATGGTGTATAACACAGCAAAATGGTAATGAAAGAACTGGCGGCCGCATTGTTGTTTTTTTCAATAACTGCCTATAGCATTTTGCTGCCAACGCAGTGTAATCTGACGTCCTCTGGTGGCCAGTTATCCACCCACATTTATCCACCCACAGGCTGCTTCTGCCTTTTCGTGCACGGTATTAACAGTGAATCTTTCTTATTGCACGAGTTCTTGTTCATCCTGTAATAAATTTGAGCTAGAAAAGTAGAATGTGAATAAAGCTTGAAAACATAATGACTGCTGAAAAAAAACAAATCTAAAGATGACCTCCATACTCTTCTACCTTCTGGTTTGTGTATTAAAGTTTACGTCAGAGATGCCAATCTAAGCTCTGTGTGGTGAACTTGGGTTTCCAGGTAATACAAGAAATGCATCAAGCTAAATGCATATAAATATATAGCAATATTTTATAGCATGAATATATAAATACAGAAATTACAACCTAAACCAGACAAAGTGTAAGAATGGGAGTACAAATTAGTCTTACATTTACTTTGCCGTTTACTGTATTTAAGCCTTTTTTTTTTTTTTTTTTTTTTTTTTTTTTTTTTGTTGT
>JAYJMA010126219.1:0-16558 GCA_036873895.1 Parotocinclus cabessadecuia | reverse complement strand
CACTGGAAACAGGAGCCCGCATTGTACCAAGCTAAATAGTAGCATGATATTAAACAACGACAACAATTTCAGATTTTTTACTTTATAATCCTGTATTATTGAGCAGGTAGCTTATGGACACAGGTATTCAGTCACAAGCAGTATAAGTAAACGGCGACCTGTGGCTTCTTTTTCTTATTTGCTTCTCGCCTTCTTTGGTCCGATTAAGGGAATTTTGGTCCAAATAAGTGAATAACATTACACGTATATAGTAGTATTTGTTTTGGTACTTTAGGATTTGGACCGAATAAGCGGCTGGTCCCATTAACCGGATTCGACTCTATACTGCTCACAAAAACTAGGGGATATTTAAAAATTGAAATGAAAATTGTAATGAAATTAAAAATGAAATTTCCACATTTTTGTGAGCAGTGTATGAACTTTATATATTACAGCACACAAAATGACAGGTGGCTCGAAAGAGCAAGACAGCTGAACATTTTCCATAAATGATGCCTTTACTTAATCAGTCTGTGTGTGTGTGTGTGTGTATGTGTGTGTGTGCGATGTATGCAGTAGCCCCCAAACACTTGCACAGTGCACAGAAATGTGCTGCTTCCTGGGTGGTAACCATTGATTCTGGTTTTTTGAGTCATCTTCCAGTTTTGGTCATAAACTACAACATAACCTTGTAAGTCTGTTATTGTAATGGTACATGGACTAATTAAACCAAATATACACTAATTTAGGTTATCCTAAAAAAATAGGTCACCCATATGTCTTGGGTTTTAGGTGACCCAGGTATCAGGACCACCAGTACATCAGCAACCAGATGCAGCAACTGATGTGAGGGCATTTTAAAAACCACACTTCCTAGCTGTCAAACAGTCACAGTTCTTGATAAAAAAAAATATATATATATATATTTGAAACAATACACACTGGAAACAAGAGCCCGCATTGTACCAAGCTAAATAGTAGCATGATATTAAACTACGAAAACAATTTCAGATTTTTTAGTTTATGATCCTGTATTATTGAGCAGGTAGCTTATGGACACAGGTATTCAGTCACTGGCAGTAATGGACACATCTATAGTGATACAGTTGAACTCAATTTCCACTATTTGTACAGGTGTGTGTGCAGTTTAACGTTCACATTATATTCTCTACAAACAGGACTGAAATGGACATTGGTCAGACATTACCAGATGAGCCATTCCACCAAATGGGTGCCATTTCAGTCCGCAGGACATTACAGGTATAATCAATTAATATAATGAAATGTAAAACCCATTTTATTATTAAGCAAAGTCCTTCACCATGATGCAAATGCAAAGTTAAGGTATATAAGTACTTTAAAGTACTAATACCTAAACATAGTATATAGTATATAGGACTAGTATGTATAATAGTAATAGTAATAGTTTGTGAAGAGTATAATGCTCACAAAAAGTAGGGGATACTTCTAAATAAAATCCCCATAATGAAATATCCCCTAATATTTGTGAGTAGTGTAAATGTTAGCTTAATTATTACACTTTCTGACTAAATATATTGTTGTGCCACTTCATATCCCTTATATAAAAAAAAAAATCCATAATAATTTACTTTAAACTATACATTTTAGCCATGTACCCAGGCTTACACTTTCATTTTTATTTTATATATAAAAGTATAGGAGAGTATGTTATAATATATGTTATGAATGCGCAGCACTAAGACAGGAACAAGAACCTTAATCCTCAATTGTTCTGGTCAATTTTAAGTCACTTTGGATAGGAACATGCACGAAAGTAACTGATGAAGCAGCATGGATAGTCATGAAATATGCAGCACAAATCTATCACAGGACAAAAAAGCCCATTATGGCCTCCTGGTGGTCTGAAAAATTCATTAGCCAGAAACAAAATGGGTCTACTTTGAACAAAAAGCACAGCCCAATGTCATGTTTGATGAGAGTTCATGGTGTACACATAAAAGCACTGGTAAGACGAGGACGATGAAACAGAAAAGAAAAGTTGCAATACAACGTAGAAAATCGGCGCTACGTCAGCTTTCCTCATAACATGCTATTGGACAGATTAACTATCCAATAAATGCTGGTGGTGGTGGTGGTGGTGGTGGTGGTGGTGCGCATTGGTGTCGCTTTTGCACTCTAGATATGCAGAATGGTTGGGGTTACACTAGAGACTCTTTATTTGGGGGGATACTGAATGCAAAGTATCAAACTGCTCCAACCTTCCCATAATGCATCCTTCTGCCATCACTTCCCCAAGTGAGAAATTGAGAACAAAACTGGCCATCTATGTTTTGGATATGAAAATGAGACTTACTGGACCAGATAACCTTATTCCATTGCTATAAAGTCCACTTGCAATTAAAGTGATGGACAAGGGTAACATGGTTACCATTCTGAGTAGCCTGTCACTGTGCAGTTTCATACTCATGAGGATGGACTGTATGCTGTAACACATTCCTGTTAAAACCAACATTCAACATTTATCTGATGTATCATACACTAGCTCCACCATGGGCCCAGATCAGATGGAATAACCTTCATTTCCTGAGAATCAAAGAGCCTTGGTTGAACACCACAATGTCAGGGGTTTATGGTTTGCCTATACTCAGGTTTTAGGAATTCACCATTGCTGACTTGGAGCACACCTCATGCCTTTGTGTTTCTTCAGCTGTTCTGATCCAGCCTGATAACAATGATTCAGTCACTCCAGATTTTACCTGTGCCATTTCTTTCGCATCCATCACGCCATCTAGTAAATCCACGACCTTGAGATATGTTCTTCTGACAAATTTTAATGTTATCCAATCAGTGAGCGCATTCCAGGAATTGAAATGAAGTGGCAATGGATAGGATGACACACTTTTGTTCTACTAAAATAAATAAATCAGACAGGCATTAATTAACAAAGATGCACCGATTGCAAGTTTCTTGCTTGATTCCGATTTATTTAATGCAAGACTAGACTTCTGGCAGATTTCAATTTTCTTTTCGTCTAAGAACGATAAATGACAGGATACGGAAACAATTCCTAAGGAAAGATAACAGGGGCTGTTTTCTTCCACCTGGCTCTGTTCTCTTACTAGCATTAGCTTTGTGGCAATAAGCACAAAATATCAAACACCAACGATATTAAACTTGCTCAAATTGTACTTTATTACAGCCTTGGGAATACCTTTTATCAATATACAAGTACTAGCATAACTGTATCTCAACCACGTTCTAGAGGGGAGCAACTTACACCGCTTAAAAAAAACCAAATGCTAAAATCCTAAGCAACACACTACTAAAAAAAACATAAAAGAGATCACAGATGCACAAAAAGCCAAACATAAAACGCTGCTGAACATTGGGATGGAAAAACAAACACAGAGCGGCAGAACATTAATGACGTTAATATAACTGTTTGAGTTTGAAGCTCATTATATATGCTACATATGAACTGATTTTGGAATTAAAGTCAGTCACAGCACTGTGATGTTCATGTGTGTGTGTGTGTTGGGGAAGGGACACAGAATCGGTTATATGAGACTGATCCGGTCACCGGCCGACCGATCGGTGCATCTCTATTTAATTATTCAACTTGTTTTATTTTGGCAGCGGGTGTCTGTTCTTTGCATTCTCTATTCTGAGCCTGACTTCTGTGTCTGTTCATGTGGCTTAATTGCACAGTCACACATGTAGGCTGTGATCTGTCTCAGAACAGCTGCACGTTGTGTTTTTTTGTGATGGCTAATAAATAGTGGAATAACCATATGCATATTTAGTGACTTGACTCTCCATGACTCTACGCTGATAATTCAACGTATGTTTACATACCACGCACACAGATGTGGTCCGTGTTTGCGTCATATCTCTCCCTTTGATTTCACTTTGCAAATCTTAGTACTCTGATCCAGTGGAGCTGGGCCTGAACACTACCATCTGATACCACCTGATAGCATCATTAAATACCACCACAATTTTTATTCATGGGAATTTACAATATCTATAGACATATACAATGAATGGGAACCAGTTTATAGTTATAAATTACAGAGAATATACAGGGAGTGGGGAGTACTATTTACAATAGGACAGGCACATGCACTTATGAACACAGCTTGTTACTGTGGAAAATTATCCACACACACACACACACACACACACACACAAGTAACTTCCACAAAAACGTTTCTAAACACATTAACCGAGTTTAAACAGACTGTAGTCCAACCATGAGCTAACAAGCAAGCGAGAACACATCCAGAAAGGTAGTGATCTTTCAAATGAATGGTGGACATCTGTTCTTAAACTCGAACTCCCACCTCTACTGGTGGATTCGCGGGGTTAATTGGCTGTTTAGTTAAAAGACAAGTATTTATTTACTTTGATACTTTTTTTGAATGTTTAAGACCTCTGTCATTAAAGTCAACAGACGTCAATTAGATGGTTGTTAAAGGCACATGCCTGTATCAATTTATTCACTAATGTTTTGGTCAACTGACCATCAGAGCACAAAACAGTTATGCATAACATGCACGGATAAACCTAGATTATGGTCACTCGGATCACATCGCGGACAAACAACTTCCTGTAACAAACAGTCAGTGGCAGCTGGTGGTCTTTCAAAAAAGGGGAAGCTCATATACATCATAATGTCCGTTTATTTATATGTAAACTCTGCCCTCTGTTCCCTTTCAAGAAAATGATCCATGACCTCATCGTTACAAGTAGGCATCTTTTCCAGGGACTTGACCAGTGTCCTCTCAATGGCCAGCAGAGCTAGGCTGCTTAAACCCATTGTGTTGCGGGTGTAAGACTTGAGCCTTTTTAAAGAATATTCTTTCGACAAATGTAGCAAATGTAGCTCCAGTTTTCTTTCCTGCAATAAATGCAATTTTACTCAGGTGGTCACCTGATCAGTAGGCTACCCCGTAGAAAGAAGTTTGATACTGGAATGGAACTGCTGCTATAGATGTAGATATGTTTGGAATTGTCACTTGATTTCTGTTCAGTATCTGTTGATACTTTAAGATACATCCTGCGATCTTCAGTGATGTTCCTTGGGTCACTGGGTGTTTCGGGTCTTTCAACATCACACACCTTCACTCAGGTGAACCAGCCAGAGCTGATCAGACTCTGGTTTGTGTCCCAGCAGCACTGATCCATAATGACCAGAACTTCTCTGCAGTAACAGGCAAAGCTTGACTGCATTAGGCAAGAATGTAGAGTAGCTTATACACCCAAAGAGAATGGGGCCCTTTTTGAATCTTGGTCCTCCCAAGGTTTCATCCACCTATATTTAGGGGGTTTTTCCTTTCCACTGTTGCCCTAGGCTCGCTCAATTTGGAACAAGCCTTTTAAGATGATATAATATAGTAAAGCTGCTTTGACACAATGCACCATCGCAGAAAGCGCTATAGAAATCAATTTGACTTGACATGGCCTCTCTTTACAAGTCAGAAAGTAATGCTGAAATCAGACACTTCAGAAGGTAGAAGTCAATCAAGTCCAGCTTGCAATTGAGAAGCAATTCAACGTAATAAACTCGTGCCAAACTTGTCCTTGCCAAATATCTAACGTTTTGAACTCCCGGAGACTTGAGGGCATGTGCAAACAGCTTTGAGATAAATATTGCAAGAATCGAGAAACTGAATCCATCATCTGTTGCCTCAGTTTTCAACCGGGACCTTGATCTAAAGAGATCTGCTCATTATGAAGCTTAGTATTTATCAGCCAAAATATGACGACTCATCTATAGGTTCTTGTTTATCCGCTACAAGCTCCGAGGATCACACTCTTTGTAAACACGTGCAGTAATCAGACTGATCATCCCCAAATCTATTCATCATTAGAAGCTGAATAAAGCTGCCCAGTGCGTCTCCACCTACCTGGATGGTGCAGGAGATCTCGGAGTCATCCAGCAGGCGTACGGTGCAGCAGATCTCCCGGGTGAGCGAGGACACGCTCGGGCTTCGGAAGCGCAGCATTTTCATGGTTCTTAATCCTACATGCCGCAGACCGGGGCCTCGAGTCCCTCAGAGCAGCGGCTCGTGGTGGAGAGTCTGGGGGCACGCAGGAGGCAAGGCACCGGGCATCGACCAGAAGAGACGCAAGGAGGAACGATGTGATGATACAAGATCTTTACGATGCTGCTTGCAAATTCCTTTCTCTCTCCTGCGCCCCCCTCAGTTCGCTGGCTTTCAGGGTTGCCAGATAGTTTCAAGGTGCCACCCTCTCAGTATTGAGAAGCCATAATGCACTTGCTGCTCGTCTCTGACTAAAATAAGATGAGCAGAAAGTGTCCTATTTATGGTTGTTCCGTTCAGGTTCGTATTAATTCCTTCTGCTGCTAGTGTAGAACAGCCTTCACGTTTCTTAAAGGGTTTCCCGTAGATTTTGGAACGGCTGCCAGGTCGGACACAGATTTGCCACAATTGGCTGACATTCCAATTGTCCAATTCTCTCAACTCAGCTTTATTTATAAAGCACTTCATCACTAGGTCAGCTGAAACAAATTGCTGTGCATGGATAGTAAAAACGTACAAGAAACAGTCACTAAAACAATGCAACAAAATAGAAATAATAAAACGAACAAAGTCAGAGCAAAGACTCGTGCTGGGTTGAAAGCCAAGGAATAAAAATGGGTTTCAAGACTAGTTTTAAAATTAGAATATGAAGAAGCCTGTCTAAACACTTAGAGGTAGGTTGTTCATCTCAAATTCTCAAAGGGTCTGATAAGATGAAGATTTGTGCAAGAAGCCTCACTACATTGACTGCAGGGTGGAGAGATAATAAACTGACTTGTTGGGGACATGAACTTGTTCTCGTGTTCAGTACAATTCATTCTACCGCCAGTTTGGGCATTGAGATTCCCCACCTGTTTTATTCATATTATAAACCTGTTACCATTATGTGGCCAAAATAATAGTGATTACTACTTCGGTTTCTCCATAACGTTAGTCATATGGTGTTAAACAGAAATGGCAAGTTTGGAAGATTTAGAATGCATTGTTTGCATAATATTTACTACAGTGGATGCAGGATCACTTATTCTAAACAACTGGAAATTGGAAAATCTTACCTGGTCTGTTCATCAGGATTTTTGGTCCACATTCAAATGGTAGGGGTCAGGTTTCGGAATAAACACCATCAATTCTCAGACATGCTGACTTATGTTAACATTTGAAGCTAGTGGTGCATTACGTTAGTTTTATGGGACACACTAGGCTTTTTCAATTATCAACCATCATATAAATGCTACTAAATATTGCTGCTGCCCGTGTGCATCCTTATATGGTCAAAATGCATCATCCTCAAATAGCTACTTCCAGCAAGTCATCTCAGAAGAGTTCTATGAACTTGGCATCACATTACTTAAATGGCCTCATGAGTAACAAGATCTGAATCCAATGAAGAAGGTCTGGGACAGAAAAACAATAGCAGATATAATTTCATTACAGACACAGATATTAGCCAGTATCCTCACATATTGAACTGCTCATGTTCTGATGTCTCCTAATAATTTGCTTGGTGTTCGTAGAAATGCACATTCATTTCTACATATTTGAATGAAAGCTATTCTCTGGTTTCTCTCTTTCAGCATGACTAACACCCACTCACTAAAATCCCAACTCATCCCTGATGCTTCAAAGGGTTGTGCAAGACCTACTTTCCTTAATCATATCCATTATAAACAAGGCACTGGCTTCAAGTCTCGCTGGAAGACAGCTACAATCATTCCTACTAAAAAAAGGCCAACAAATTTCACTCCTATATGCCATGTGTTTTTCATGTTTTAAGCCCACTATAGAACCGCCCACTTTACCTAAGTCTCATAAGGTTTAGTAGTGGATCTTCATCAGATTTCTTCCACTACACTGGCTCGCTTGGTAAAACCATATGCTGATGATACTTAACTGCTCCTTCCCTTCATTAGATACTCATGCGATGACTTACTTCTCAAGTCTAGAGAACATTATTCCGACATTTCGGTTCACTGCTTTATGGAATACCATCAAAGTCATTGCGCCACCTTCAAATAATTTTGAAAAAATTCTGCCACTAGGATCCTTACTGGTACCAAACGTTATGAACACATCAGCCCTGTCTTACAGTGACTTCACTGGCTACCGATCTCTATGCGCATTCAGTACAAAATTCTCCTGCATACCTTCAAGACACTTCATGGCCTGGGCCCACCTTACATGTCAGACCTCTTGAAATTTTATAAGCCACCCTGTAACCTTCGATCTGCTGATGCCAGGCTTTTGATTGTCCCAATTTTCAAGCTGAGCACTGTGGGTGGTCGCTCATTCTGTGTTGCTGCCCCTCAAATCTGGAACTCGCTACCTCTTTTTCTTCGTAATATCACTTCTCTACCTGAATTCAAATCTTCTGTAAAAACACATCTATTCAGGCTGTATTGGTTTAATGTTAACTTTGTTTAAAGTTTTTGTTGTTTATGTTTTCTTGTAAAGTGACCTTGAAACTGTGAAAGGCGCTATATAAGTGTAACCTATTATTATTATTATTATTATTAAATGTTACCCAGTCATGCTGTGGAATGGTCTGATTTTAATGGTCCATCAATAAGGCATTTTCCCACAAATCAGGTACAGTATTGGGGATTCTGTTTCTTGACCTCGCCACTCATGAAGAAATTTGCAGCAAACAGCACCTACCTGATGGGATAAGTGATGGTTTATCTAAAGCTGCTGTGTCATTTATTCTGCAGATTGGGTCATCCTTAGTCACGTGTTACAGAATCTGAATTTTGTAAACACAATTTGCTGAATTTAAGCATGGCTTGAGTCAGATGACAAGTGCTGTGATGCAGGTTCTTATAATCAACGTTTCTATATCCATAGCGTTTTTGATCATTTTGCTTTCCGTTTATTGGTGACAGAATGTGTTTCTTGGAATTTGACAGGATTTGGCAAATGCACTAGGAGGCCTGTTTGGGTTTCATTGTTCAAAGTCTCCTGTGATACCAGGTGGCTGATTCACCAGGAATGAGGATGATCTGAACACCAATCTGCTTGGCATAATGTCCTTCATATTGCATTTACGGAAGAAGGAAAATCACAGTTTGAGAACCAATACATTTACATTAACATAAAATACACCATTGTTTTTCTGGTAAAATTCTCTACCAGTTTGCAACTGGTTACAACTACCTGTCAAGCAGAAAATTTGAAAACGACTTCCCACTACTTCCCCAGATTACCAGAACCACTGTTTTTACTGCAAAGCCTTTATTTTACTAGCTAGGGCTACTTTTATTAGAAGAAGCATGTACAACCTGAACAGTAATAATTACCTACTTTCATGTCCGTTCAGGTTAATATTGATAGAACGTTCACGATTAGTAGTGATAATACAATCATTGGTTTTCAAATAATACCACATTAATTGTGAAAGCCCTAATGTAAATAAATAAAATTATAGGTATTATAGAATGCAAGCCACTTTAGTAGGTACGCCTCCCTGTTGATGCAATAATTGTCCATTTTGTTAGTTCCACTTGCCATATAGATGCACTTTAAAGTTCTACAATTACATACTGTAGGCTTTCTCTTTCTCATATCTCTCTGTTTCTATATACTTTATTCCCCTTTCCTATGTTGCCACTCTGATGATTAGGACCTCTACAGAACCAGCACAGATCAGGTACTATTTGGGCAGTGGATTATTCTCAGACCATTCTTATTCTCTACTTTATTGCTACAACTAAATGTAAAGTCAGAGACTGTGGCTCATCTGTTGTACAGTTTGTGGTAGTCATCCTCCAATCATCATCCTGCATCAGTCATTCCCAACTACCCGCAAAAAATTAGGTTCGCAATTAATTGTTGACTAACAATTATAAGCCAGAGCGAACTAGTCAGCTGGCTGCTCTGATGAAAGAGGGCACAGACTGTTGGCTAGCAACACGGTCTACTCTTTTCGAGCGTTTTTTACGTCACTTTTATACAGATATTTTTCTACTGTGTCTGTTATTTTAATTTTATTTAACATGTTCAAGTTGTATTTTGACAAACGTCTTACTATATTCTGTAATTGTAGAGCGACTACATGCTTCTATATGGTAAGTGGAACTGATTAAATTGACAGTGAGTCTATAAATAAGAAGGTCTACTGAATAAAGTGATTGGTGAGTGTATGGTAATGAGACTTCAAATGCAGCATATTGATTACTGCTGGAGTCAGTACTGGAGAATAATTAATAAATCGCTGAACCAGTGCGTATGTCTTCATGTTTGTCCAGAGTGTTCTTCTTGCTGTGGTCATTTATGAACAGAGTGAGTCAAATTTGCTACGTCTAGAAAACTAACACTTTGTGATAATAACTTGGCAAATGTTTAGCCATGGCCAATAAAACACAAGCCGTAAAGAAATGACCAGAGTAGAATAGAGTGGCTTAGAATTAAGTTTTAAGTTAAATATCCATATATGATGTATATCCGTTGTGTTCTGGCCCATTGTCTCTAAGAGCTGCGTTCAGCTGGCTTACATCGCAGGCTATTCTTCATTTTTACAAAACTGCCAAGAGAACGTGATGGGGTCACTGCAGGTGACAGCTCATTTCACAGCATTGTCAAAGCACATTGTTTGTTTGAGTGTGTTTGTGTGTGTGTGTGTGTCTGTGTATTTGGGTGTGTATGGTGTGTGTGTGTCTTGGTCTGTAACGATTTAAGTTTGTGAGATACAGCAGCCAACTACTGATTAATGTAGAAAAGTTTTTTGTTTGGATTTTAATTCCAGTAGGACATGTTTGATATTAACATATGTAATGGACAACTGTCATTTTAACAACCGTTATAACTTGTAACATGACTATGACTATGGTGTTTCCGCTAAATTGTATTAGAACACAGACTGACTATCTCAGAAAACTGTGGCATTCTCGGTTATATAAATGACAGTCTTGATTGCTTTTTCTGTCTCTAGTTACACGTATGAGACATGCAAAGAAACAGCAGACTGGCTGCTGGCTCAGAGAAACATCCAGCCTAAAGTAGCCATCATCTGCGGTTCAGGTCTTGGAGGACTGGCTGAGTTGCTTACCAATAGGACTGTCTTTCCATATAAGGAAATCCCAAATTTCCCCCAAAGCACAGGTACTCATAAGTTGTCACTCACTTATGTTTCCACAACCAACAGGCCAATTTTTTTATTTAATGCTCAGTAGTTATAAAGCAATTGAATTGTTATAGTGTCACTACTGAATTCCAAACTCTAGTTTGCTGACAATGTAAAACTCTGCTTACATTTGCAAATATGAATTAATCTCTGTTGTCCTTTGTACTCTTTTTTGCCTCTGTAGTACAAGGGCATGTAGGCCAGCTGGTGTTCGGAGAACTGAGCGGAAAGCAGTGCGTTTGCATGCAAGGCCGGTTTCACTTCTATGAAGGCTATGACATTGCCACAGTGAGAATCATCCTCATTTACAGGAAGTAGGGCTTTACATAGAGGGAGGGTACAGTCTATGTGCTGTCATGCTATATGTGTAACATAAACAGTGTTTTTAAAACACATGGCAGTTATTTAAGAGAATAGCTTTTACCATGACGGCTTTAAAATGCAAAAGTTACTCACATTTACACATATTTGCAGATATGTACATTATAATAATAAAAAAAATTCCATCCTCACAACCCCTTTATCATGGTAAGAGCTGGGGTGGGTCCAGAACCTATATCAGAATAGTGTGCATTGTACCATATACCATAATTATAAAAAGTGTAAAAGCATTTGTATTTCAAGTCTGTCAATTTCCCTTATAGTCCAACCATGATCTTCCGCTTAATCCACACGGGGTCGTGGGCCAGCCAGTGTTCACCTGGCAGCTCTGGTCGCAAAGGTTCCGCCGATTAAGCGAAATTTTGGATCAAATAAGCGGAATAGCATTACATGTATATAATAGGATTTGATTCGGTATTTTAGGATTTGGTCCGAATAAGCGGTTGGTCCCATTAACCAGGATCGACTGTAGCTTAATTTTTAATTTAAATGCACTTGAATATTGTGTATAGTAAATTGAGTGAATCATGTAAACTACATATAAATAATTACTGTGTGGACCAAAACAATTATAGACAGTTTACAATTCACAATGCATAAAACAGTTGAAAACGTCTATCATGTATCTCCCCTAAATAATTGCTGGGATATATATTTGGTCTTACTTAGTGATGCTAGTTAACTGACAGTACTTATGAGAAGCTTATGAGATTACTCTTGCATTCCACATTTTGCAATATGTCCCTGTAATGTGAAACTGGCAAACACTAAAACAGGTTTTACAAGAATACTCTCATTCAGATTATCTCCCATTCATATGTTGTGAATTGTTTTTGTCACAATTTTAAATTAAGTTATTCTGCATTTAGACATTGCCCTCTTAGCCTTCTGACAGGAATGCATGTATGAGCTAAAACAAAAACATAAGTAACCTATGATTGAAATTTCAATTGGATAATGTTTAGGGTTTAACCTTTAGGACCTCACCCTGGTTAACTACGGTTAACTATTTGTAGTTACACTCTGGACTCTGCAGTTAAACATGAAATATTGCACTGTTAGATATTTTACTGCTTTTTATAATAGTATACTTTTCCCAGCACAATGTATGTAATATAATACAGTAAACTTACTGCATTGTTGTTTTTTGTGTTTTTGTTTTATATTATGTAGTAACAGGGTAGTTGTTTCTGCTTGGTGTTTATTGGCACAAGTTTACCTTAACGCGTACATTCAGCTAGCATGTGTACAGGAATACCTGTCCACCTTCTCATTCTTCTCATGCAGATATGAGCTAGCAGCTTCGGGTAATGTTCACATCAACAATTAGAATGAGGAAAATGTGATCTTAGTGATTTTGACTGTGGCATGATTGGTTGCATCAGACAGGCTGGTTTGAGTACTTATCTGACTGCTGATCTCCTGGGATTTTATTGCACAACAGCCTCTAGAGTCAACTCAGAATGGTACAATAAGGAAAAACCACCTAATGAGCTGTAGTTCGGTAGATGAATACACCTTGTTGATGAGAGATGGCAACAGAAAATGGTCACAAGTTTGATCTGAAAGAAAGGCTGTGGTAACTCAGATAGCCACACTGGGCCAGGCAATTAACCAGAAAACCATATATACTACCCCTGATAAAAATAAATAGATAAATAAAAATTATGGAGTCACTTTCAGGACATTCATCCACCCTGTTTACTTTGTAGCAACCAAACGAATCCCAGACATAACATCAAACATATTTCATGTAATATCTGAACGTTACAGTTAAGGAAAATAATTGTGTAGTCACTCAATGTTGATAGTGATTTGCATTTCTAAAACAAGTACTCTAAAATAGTAAAAGTTGAAAATACAAATTAGGCTCCAGTTAATAGGGAGATATAACAAACCTTCAGAAGTTATTGGACTTGGCTAAATGAAAGAAAACAAGCCCCCAGCAAGAGAGTTGTTGAAACAGTAAAAATGATTATAAAATGCCTTCAGTAAGAAAAAAAACCCCAGAGTTTGGTAAAATATGTTGGTTGTTCCCACTCAGCTGTCTATGCAATCTGGTACGCATATAAACAGAATAAAATGGTTAAACGTACGAGTAGACCCAGTAAAATATCAAAGCATAAGTAAAGAGAACTTAAAGAAAGTGCCTTGAAAATGGAAAATGTACAATGTAGAAAATGGGTGAAAAAAAATCAGCTTAATGAAAAAGCGCAAATGAAAACCAGCAAATATGAAAGCAAGGTTACAGTGTGGTAAATGAAGAGAAGCAATCATGGAGTGTGAATGGTTGGATGAAAGTGATACTTGATGAATCACAAATCTTCATTGGCCAAGGAGATGATGCTATATAATGAAACATACTGTATAAAGATATATAATGTATAATGGCCTGAAAAAAACCAATCTATTTTACCCCATTGTGATAAGGGGTTGTTTCTCAGATAAGGAATATGGAGAGATGTAAATACAAATAACTGAGATTTCAAATGTATATTTTCAAAAAACAGTGTTCGTATATAATACATATTAATTAGCATAATAGAGCAGGCTTTCAGCTAAAACTATGATTTATTTGTAGGTACATAGTTAGATATAACGATTTATAGCAAACAGCTTATAAAATATTAAGTTTTAAAATTATTCAGTTACTAAGGATGGTATTGCCAAATATTGAAAGGTCCCAAGCCAGTAATATGGAAATAAATATGTATTCTCTGATTGACAATCATTATCTTAGAGAATATTTGTGTGTAAAAAAGTGTGTGTGAGCTATAGATGAACAATAATTTTCTAGCTCATGTGATCTTTTGACAATTATAAATCCAAGACAGACACAGAAGTCATTCTCTATTTAACCATTCACCACTTTAGGAATGTGTCTACAATGTACTCTTGCACATAGGTCAAGAGGTGGCACAACTGCTATTGTAAATTATTAAAGCTTAGATTTTGCTCTTGATATTCCTTCATCCAACTCAATTCACAAATGAATGCATTAAAATGCTAAATAGAGAAATAACAGTCATGCATACTTCAATACTGTAGTGAAAGAACCTACATTGAGATAATTTACACGTTCACCCTGTTTACTTCAATTCACATTTGTTTTTTTCTCCCCACAAAGGTTACGTACCCTGTGCGAGTTTTCTTTCTACTTGGAGTGGAGACTTTAATTGTTACAAATGCTGCTGGAGGATTAAATCCCACCTTTAATGTGGGAGACATTATGATGATCAAGGACCACATTAACCTTCCAGGTTTTGCTGGCATGAATCCACTTTGTGGACATAACGATGAGAGGTGAGTTGCTACTACTTTTTGTCACATTCTCACATTTCCATTTTGCTGGGTGAGTAATTCTATTGTTGTAAGTTTAACAAAGTTTTAACGATCAGTATGATACATCCAGGTAATTCCATCACATTATACATATGGAGAGCATATTTTAGAGCCAGAGTGAAAGAATTGGACTAAAACCAATCAGCTTGGCTCAACATGTTCTATGTTAAACATCAGCAGTACAAAACTGCTGAAAAAGCATTTGACCACTAGTACTGAATACTAACTAGATCAGGCAGCTTGCCACCACATACAAGCAGGATACTTACACAGGGATGGTAACTTCCCACAAGCCCCCATTCATGCAGGATACACGCCCACTCACACACACACACACACACACACACACACACACACACACACACACACACACACACACACACACTCACATACATGCCCACAAGACACACAGCAAAGAACGTGGAGGACACATACCCAACTAATAAGACCAGTGATTCACACTGGTGATGGAGCCATGGCAGCCCGCTCTCAAATGTGGCCAATACTACAATATTATTTTGTATTGTGTATATTGTTTCATCTGAAACTAGTTATAGAGAACCATAATCATCTCAAAAGATAAACCTTAGCAGAGTGAATCAGTAAAATATACATCAAGGTTCATTTGGTATTTTCTGAATTGGTGCTAAAAATATTTTATCCTTACTGTAAACATCGTACTTCTGCCTCTGCCTGCACACTTGAAAAATCTAAAAAATGCAAGAATATATAGCGTAATTGATTACTTTGGTAGTAATCCAATATCCAAATCAACAGTGAGGAAGAATACAATCCAAGCAAACAGCTGACTAGTTAAGAGTTTTGCTGAAGGACCATTAAGGGCATTTTGGCAATCTTGGATTTGAAATCACAACACTTAGAAAACACTTATAACAAAGCTGCAATGGCCTAGCACTTGACTAACAAGAAGTGAAATACCTCTGTCTCTACCTACCAGAACTGTATTTGTTGTGTGTTTAAAGGTTTGGGGTACGTTTTCCCTGCATGTCAGATGCATATGATAAAAAACTGTCCGAGCTCACCAGCCAGGTAGCCAACGAGCAGGGCAGTTCATCCATCCTCCGGAAGGGAGTCTACTGCATGTTGGCTGGACAAACCTTTGAAACCATAGCAGAATGAAAAATGCTTCATCTGCTGGGGGCCGATGCTGTGGGTGAGTATAAAACCCACATACTCTGAACCTGGATATCATTCTGTCCTAGATCGACATATAATAGCAATGCTCTTCCAGCCAATAAATCAATTGTTTAAAAACCCAATTTAGAAATAGCTAAATAATCACAAATTGCAGTATTATGTAGTTAAACAGGCATTGTTGCAACTTGTAAGTAAATCATCCTCTAATTATAATAGCATTATTGGGTAAAGCAAAGGATAATTGAGCAATCTAATAACATTTTAAAAATTCTGTAGTTAACACTGACAAAGACATCCCATCATATTATCTTTCGCAGACTCGGTGCATCGCGGGTTTTCAAAATGTATTAATGGAAAAATATATTGCGGATTTTCGCTGTTTCGCAGGTTTTGCGGAACTTTTACATTAAAAAAAAATCACAAAATTTATTGAAAATATGTTATAAATATGTGCTGTTGTATTTACTCAGTGTGTAGGATATGATGTACTGTGAGCTCGGTAAGGACGGAGCATGTGTGATACGAGAGTGATGTATGGTGTGTTAAGTAAAGA
>JAYJMA010126209.1:0-16560 GCA_036873895.1 Parotocinclus cabessadecuia | reverse complement strand
CACACACACACACACACACACACACACACACACACACACACACACACACACACACACACACACACACAAAGATCAATAAGATGAAAATAAATGTCCTGCTCATTATGAAAGCTCCCGAAATCCTAATTAATTCTCGCTCTAGCACAGCAGGGCTTGAAGGGCTGACCTACCTGCTCCATCTCTGATCTCTAGCAGCAGCTTCTTCAGGTAGACGTTCTCCTGTTTGGAGAGATCGAGCTCCTCCTGAAAAGCCTTCAGCGTCTCCTGGAATATCTGACATATCTCTCCTGCTATGGTGCTCAGACGCTGGTGGACGAAAGCGTTCAAAGACTCAAACGTACACACTTGAGCAGAAGCAGCCATTACGACGTGATTTCTCTGAGCCAACTGCTGAGTATTCCTTCTTATTCTGGGTTTAATTGCGATTGGCAAACAGCGCTTTTGTGCATTATGGCCACCTCCTGGTATGGAGTGTGAACATCTCCAGGCTCTTACAGCACACTGCTGAGGTGGAGAACCAGACGATGGGAAGAAAGGAGGGGGGGGGGGATTCTTGTCACTGACGCGTACACTCAACAGTCACATTATTGGTTCCTTTGCTAGTACCAGGTTGGACCCACTTTTGCTTTCAGAACTGACTTAATTGGACTGGCACTGGATTCGATAGGTTCCTGGAGACACTGCCCAAAGATTTTTTAACTAGATTGACATGACAGCATTACGTAGCTGCTGCAGACTTTTTCATGTCCGTGGTACAAATCTCTACTCAGACCAGTCCAAGAACCAAGTCATTTAAATCGCCTTCCTTCCCTATTTGGGTGCTACTACTAGCACGGTACTACTATATCGGTTATACTATTTAATAACAAGCTAACACTTCAATACAAACAAACAAGACCGTCAAGAAAGATAGTTCTTATATATTAGATATTACAAACACACACACACACACACACGCCCTTTATTTGTCCCATCATTGTTCTACATAATCTGTAGAGTCCTTGGTTAATTGATTCCACAGTACAGATTTCTAATCGTATCGAAGTACTTCCTACTCCCAGAAATATATTCATCACTCAACACATTAGTAACTATTCATAGTTTCAGTAGATCAGTTTTTTTAGTTTGAATTTCAGCAGGTCACGCATTTGCATTAATGAGCAATTAAACAAGAGTACCTAATAAAATGGCTACAAGTTGATGTTTTCTCTCTTTTCATTTCTCAAAATTTAATTTTATCTATTCATGCAGAAATAATTGACACTGACCTGTAAAAGCTTTTCCAGTTTTGTACGTTATAATGTAATTTTAGTGCAATTTCTTAATTTAGACTGTTATTCTTATTCCATAAATCCATTGTCCTTTCTTCTTCCCACTGACTTTGCCACTTGATTTCAGTATTAACTACATTTTATCTTGATTTAGATAAGGCAACTAATACATAACCTTGATCCTGTATTCATAAATAGCCATTGAAGCTGATGTAATAGTAAACAAAAATAAATACACAAACAAATACGTTTGTAAATCCCATTTTAGCCAACAATTCTGTCACATTGACGTCAATTTGTTTTGTTGTGCATTTTCTAGTTTCCTGTTCACCTTTTATAACCTTACAACTGACTGGGAAAAGACAAAATGTTTGCCACACTGTGTTGCATTTCCATCTGGAAGGAGTTTTATAATCCATTACATTGGTTCTATTGACAGCTGCCTCTTCAGTGCTGTGCTTTCGTTCTACTCAGGTCCAGCACCTTGTTAATAGCTATTTGCACAATTTAAGAAATAAAATGGGGTTTATTTTAGGCTTACCTTACAATGCCTTGTGTAAACTGCTTTTATGTGTACTACTTACCTTCACATTGACTATTGATTATTTCATTACAAAAAGTAAAAACTAAATGAGTTTCATTTGCATGTTCTTGCCCTGACTGGTGGGTTTCCTCCAACACTCAAATAATATTCCAGTCAGCCAGTGTCTCTAAAGTGTCCGAGTGCTTCCGGGTGATTCTAACATTGTGACCTTTGCTGACAATTAGGTCCCAACTCCCTGTGACCCTGAAATGGATTAAATTGGAAAATATGCACAGCCTCTGACAGTCTAATTTTGAGACACTTTCACTAAAAAACATTAGTGGCAACCAAATCACAATTCAAATGTATAGATCACAAATACTTGACATTTATTTATTTTTTAGGGGGAAAAAAAAAGATACAGCAGTAAGTGAAGGCAATAAACAAACTCTAACTATGAAATATAGATGGTTATGGTGATTTTTTTTATTTTTTATTTTAATCGACAATCTAAACCATTCAGTGCAAATACATAATCAAAAATATAGAATTCTTATGATCAGAAATTAGTTTTAGGATTCAAACAAAGACTATGACATTTTTTTACAGACTACTGCATTAATAAATAAATGGTCTACCTCAGCTAGTTTCGAATAATAGACACGTTTTAACAAATTGTAATCTTGTGCTAATGATCAATATTTTATGCCACTGACTAATCATTCCCAACTTTTAGACCTTTATAAATCTTTCTCCCCAGTTTGGATATGCCAAAGTAACCTGATTCTAGCTAAGCTATAGTTAGTGCTGCTGGAGTCTTGCTCAATTTGGGATTGGCCTTTTAAGATAATATATTATAAGGCTGCTTTGAGACAATGCTCCGTTATTAAAAAGTGCTATAGAAATAAATGTGACTTGACCTGATGATGAACCTTCCTCCGACTGATGCATGGTGGAAGGAGTGCCAAGGTTCAAATAGCTTATAATATAAACATTAAGGGAACAATGAATTCAAAACTGTAACAGAAAAAAAAAATATCCAGGAAATCCTCGGCAATACAAAATTCAACAAAACGTCGAGCCACTATATGACTAAATCAACAATAAAAAGGTTTTAAAGGAAGAATTTGGAAACTGGAATGTTTGGATTTTCACCTAGCTGAGATGCTGACATGACCCGAAGAGAGCAGCAGGATGTGTTATTGCTGCAAAAAGAGGTACTACAAAGGTTCACATACTTTTCTAACACGTACTGTGAATGATTGATCAGTGTTCAAAGGGGAACATACCAACCGCTGTTCAATTTTGAAACCTTTTTTGTTCTTAAACTTTCCATTTATTTGTAATGAAAATCACAAAACAGAAGAATCTTCCTTTCGTCCCTCACTGTTCATAAATGGCACGGATCTCTCGGAGCATCATGCATACTGCTGTCGTTTGACGATGGTCGCCGTTTGGTCCGGATGATGGTTCTGAATGTGCAGTTTGACCTGGTGAGAGCGACTGAAGAGTTTCCCACAGGCTGAACAGCTAAAAGGCTTCTCGCCCGTGTGAGTCCTTTCATGCTCTTTTAGGTGCACTTTCTGGTGGAACGTCTTGACACAGAACTTGCATGGAAACGGCCTCTCGCCCGTGTGGGTTCTTAGATGGAGTTTCAGCGAGTGTGTTGTGCTGTACCACTTCCCACAAAGATCGCACCGAAGTCTTGTCTGGCCATGGGACGACACTTTGCGTGCCTTCAAATGGCCAGTCTTCTTAACGGGCTTTTGGCTCATCCTGGAACGAAACAATCGTTGCGCAACTGGGCTTTGCAAATGGAAAGGTAGATGAGAAATATCAGAAGAAGAGTGAGGGTTCGGGTCCAATTCACTTTCATTTTTGTTTTCACGCTCTCCACCATCCTCAGACTCTTGAATCTCACTGTTCTCCAACTTGACCATAGCATTTGAGTCCAAACACATGGCCTCATCCCCAACCGCGTTCACAGGGTTGCACTGAACCTTAGCAGATTCTGGTGGGTTGCAGCATGAAGGCTCGTCATTCAGCGACTGCTCTAGTTCGAGATCCTGCTGCATGGTGCTAAGCTCCAGCTTCACTTGGATTAATGAGTTCTCAGAGTCCAACATCGTCTGGTTCATATTTTGCTGCTCTGGAGGCAATTCGTCCATCTGACCGGTTTGAGTACCTGTATAACACACATCATGTTACACCGTTTACAAGCAGACAATGTAGGACAAAAATATTAGAATGGAATTTATTGACAGAACACTGACAATGCAGAATCCTTCCCTATTCCAAACAGCCATCTAACGAAACGTCTTCGGTTCACTCAGTAAGCTTGCTGACCAACTGTAATGGTTCTACGGGTATGATGTCGTCAACATGGAAGACTGGTAAGGCAGGTTTGATTCTTAGGGGTGATGATATTGTTGGTACAAAGGACAGCACCATAACATGTTACCAACCATAACATTGTTGCGTATGGTGGCCTTCACCATGAAATGCTGCTTGCTGGGTATGACAGTCTTCATATCCGGAAAATGGTACAATGATTATAACAGGCATCAACATAGGGTGTCAGTAAACGGGGCATGATGCTGGCCAACATGGGTTGCTGGCGGCACGTCGATCTAGGGGTATGACTCTTTCCTAAGGTGCACGGGTGACTACACGCCTTCCGAAACACTGTGGGACTGTAATGGCCTAGTGGTTAAGGTACTGGACAATGGACCAGTAGGTCCAGGGTTCAGACCCCACCTCTGCCACAGTTGGGTCCCTGAGCAAGGCCCTTAACCCACAATTGCTTGGATTGTAAGACTGTAGTAATTGTAGGTCGCTCTGGACAAGGGAGTCTGCTAAATGCTGTAAATCGTACCTGTGGGAGACAGGAATGTTAAAATTCAAACCATGCTGGTCACCAACAGTGGAGTCTGCAACAGTGGTCATGAGCATGGACTGAGTGTTTGCTTGTGCGCTGCAGCTCAATGTGATATTCTGGCCTCATGGGAATGCTCTCCAGTATTTGATACAAGTGATACAAATCCCTTCATTCGTTACACTTCCTTGTTTCTATGCTTATATTCCATTTGATCAGTTCCACCTAGCACATAGATGTACTTTGTGGTTCTATGATTAAAGACTGGAGACCATCTGTCTCTCTGCATACTTCGTTAGTCCTCTTTACTCTGTACAGATATGGGCAGGACCACCACAGCTCAGGTACGATTTGGTTGGTGGATCATTCTCAGCACTGCAGCAACACTCATGTGGGGTGTGTGTGTGTGTGTGTGTGTGTGTGTGTGTGTGTGTGTGTCAGCATGTGTTTTGCTGGTACAAATGGCAAATCACATCAAAGAGACACTTCCACTCAGTCCACATCTCCACCAGTGTCTCCTCCTCCTCCACAGTCTACGAGGACCAGGGTTTCGGAAGCCTCGCTGGACACTCCTCCATGTCTCAGTTCTTTACGGCTTCTGCTTTGGTGCTAAAAAGAGCTCTCTTATCGGTTGCTGGCATCGTTTATGTCACTATATGCGTGAGCAAAGTCTTACAAGTTGCGATAATATTATTGGGTGACTGATCGGAACGGCAAGACCAGAGAAAGACCATCTATTGTACATTTCTCGATCGAGATGACACGACTGCGACTCTACTCTAGCAAAATTCTCAAAGTTTTATTCAGACGCTAAGGTAAGACACGTAAGGTTGTCAAGCGTAAGCGTCCTCTAATCCTTCATCAGTGTTCACTGGCAGCTTATTGTTTTTGCCCAGAGGTGACACTCGGGTGTTTAAAAACTCCAGCAGCGCTACTTTGTCCGATTCACTCAAAGCCAGAAAGAAATTCTGTTCTCGAATGGTTAGGGGGTCCTAACAAAGAGAACAAAGTAAACGAGACTAAAAAAGTATGTAGAAACCTGAAGAACACAGGGATCGGTAAGTGCATAATTTGCTCGCAAATTGTAGGTCTGTCGAATAACGTGCCATGTATTCACTACTTCTTAAAGTAAATAAACTTTGAGCTGAAAACACGTCATCAACATCGTTGGCTTTTTATAACTCCTAGCGTCCACAGTGCACATGATACATCAGAAAAACATAAAACCGTTTCTAAACACGTTTTTAAAAACCTAAATCCTACACTGCGAGTTAAACCACGAATGCTCGTTTCGACAATAATACAAACACAGAGCTGATCAATTTAATAAGAAGTTATTGGATCTGATGCAACTTTAGACACTTTCAGTTTTCTTTCAGAGGGCCATTCCCAAGGCGGTTTGTATCATTGTGTCTATACTAATCCGAATTTAGAACCAGATACTGTGATCTTAAATAGAAATTAAAGTACCTGCTACACTGCTCGTGCTCACATCCGCCAGCATTTTCCTCAGATACACATTCTCCTGTCTGAAGCGCTCCGTCTCCTCCTGATACTGAAACACGGTCTCTTTCACCACCTGAAAGATTTCAGCAGCTACAGCCATCAACCGGTCGCAAAAGAACGAGTTCAGGGACTCCAAATCAGCCATTTTACCCCCAGTAACACAGCCAAACTACTGTCAAGCTTCTCCTTGCTCGCTTGGGTTGAGAAGGCGTTTGTTTGGTAAACCGACATTTATTGCGCTTTACCGCCACCAACAGTACTGGAGTACCGACAGCCAATGAGCAACGTTACAGAAGGCCAAAGCTGCACAATACAGTTGCCGATGCGTTAATAAGTCAATGCCAATTAAGAGTAATCAGTTAACCTAACGCACATGTCTTTAGACTGTGAGAGGAATCCTGAGTACCCGGAGTAAACCCACGCAGACTAAGGGAGGACATGCAGATTCCACACAGAAAGGACCCAGGCCGCTCCACCCTGGGATTGAACCCGGGACCTTCTTGCTGTGAGCCACCAGGCTGCCTAGAGGGGATATGTCAAAATAAATTCGAAAAGGATCCTACAAGAACTGCTGGACAATCTTGTCCATGCTCCACCACTGTCATTGTGTTACTATGGACCAGAGGGTTAAGGGTTCAAATCCCACCTCTGCCACAGTTGGGTCCCTGAGCAAGGCCTATTAGTCTGGATAAATGTCATCACTTTATATTCATTTTAAAATATCATACAATTTTTGTGAGCAGTATATTTTATTTGTGTTGTTTATGACCAATATGTTATACCTCGCAAAAGTTTTCTAGACGCTACGTGAATTCTTCCAAGAAAGCAGCACTTTGTTTTTCATAATGATTAATAATAAATGCATTATACTATAATTGTTATGATCTCAGGATCCTGAATTTTGTCATTATCACAAGATGATAAATCTTGTTTTATTGTTGTAGAATTAATACTACATTTTACCTAGATCTCAAATCGCAAATAAACTTTTTTTTTTTTTTTTGAAAATCACAATACAAAATAAACATATTTTTAAATTATGGGGTAATTTTCTTAATTTTCCGAGACAAAACGTTTGGGTTATCTGTTGTGTTGTTTTTAAAATTTTGGGTGAACTTTTTATTTGTTTTCTCAAGGTCTGAAATGATGTTGCTATTATAAGAATAAATGTTTGTTCGAGATTTCAGACTTATGAAGACATATGTCATTTTCTTTAGATCTGAAGAAGGTGCCTGTGATAATAATGCGCTGTTCAACCTTCTCATGCTTTGAAATGGACATGGATGTTACCATAGTTACATAACAATAATATTAATTAACACACAATATGAAAGCATTAGTACAGCACTGTCCAGTACTAATTCTTACCTCTGTGTCCTTTGAAACTTGAAACACATATCGGAAATAAAGGAACTCATTTTCTGTTATTTAGATGTGAATTAATAAATTAAATATTTTCTATTATAATCCTTAAGACCTCGAGCATTTAAGCAATTTGTTGGATGGACGTTTAATGGCCAGACCTGTCACAGCCTCTTGATTTTAAATTACTATCACAATAAAACGTTTCTTGAAATTAAATGATATGTTTGGATAAAAACACTCACATGATTTTGGTATTTCCTGGGATTATAAAATCATTTCTTCATGATCTTGATTTATGCCCAGCATAAACAGCACATTAAGTACTTAAATGATGTGTTTTTTTTTTCTTATACTTCTCTTCGAATTTGAAGTTATTTTTGGAAATATTCTCCAGTAATGTTATAAATAATAATGCTAATATTATTTCAAATGGTTTATATTTGAAGGAAAAGTTCAATCCGTTTTCAGATGCATCGTTTCATAATCTTGACACACTTCTGCACACTTCAGGACAACCACCTGTACGGTGAACCTCCAGATCAAGGTGAGAATGATTGCGTACCACTAACCTCCATTTAACTTCAGGTGAAGTAGACGTGTCGTTTCTGTAGACCTTGTGTTTGCAGGTTAATCACAAGTGGTTTTTGTCTGTACTCAATGAATATAATTCTAATATATGCAACAGACTGGCTGTCTGGACAAGAACGACTTTGCGAGTACTATAGTTTGGCTGCACCTGGACGACTTCAGCAGCACCTGTAACCATGACAGATACCCTCTGATCAGCACACTGGAGAGTGATCTGTGAAATGACCTCAGTCAGCCAAATGCTATACATTGCAACAGTGTAAAAAACAGCTTATGGTTATCCGCTGTCCACAGTACTTCCTTGGCCACTATACTGTATTTTGCAATATACAAGCCAAATCAAAAAGTGGGGACAGTATGGAAACTGTAAATATAAAAAACACATTGTTCCTTGCATGTAACAGATAATAGTCAGGATGATCATTTTTGTCTTTAATCCAGAACAAAGTGCGTCCGTTTGACCACAGTAATCAATTCCATTGTGTGATGGTCCATCCCAGATGTATCTGAGCCCAGAAAAATAAGATAGGATAGGGCAAATGTAAAGCTAAAAGTACAAAAGCCATGTTATTGATTGTATGGGGCTGTGTCAGTTTCCATGGCAAAGGTCGCTTTCAGTTCTGTGATGGCAGCATTAATGCATAACTGAGGTTTTAGAGCAACCTTCATTTCTTCAAGGTGACATCTTTCCCATGGATGCAAAACAAGTAAAATAGAAAAAAAAAGTTAGAACTGAAATATGTCAATTCATTCCAACCTTTCTTTGAGGAACTTTGTTTTTAAATCATTTTCTCACATATTAGTTGACCACTGGAGATCCTCTCCCAAGCCTTGCTAATCAAAGGCTCAGGCTTTCCTGGATACTGCTTTTGTACCGAATAATACTTAGAGTCACCATTTCTTATAAATCACATCATTATTATATTTTTAAAAATCCATTGCTGGCTCTGAATTCCCCCTGTCACCCCGTGTTTCAGACGTAAGTTCAGTAGATGGTTACAAACAAATGAAAGATGACCAGACAAAACATTTTGGGGTCACATTGTTAGAAAGTAAATGAAAGTTGTTGTTTTTTTTTCCAATTCAAATAAATGTAAGGAAAGTATTATTATTGTGTTGCTTTTTTTATTTTTACATTTACATTTTCAATACTATCCCTTTTCATGCTGAATTTTATAACAAACACACAGCATCCATACTGCTCATGCAAACAAAGGCATTCTCCTCTTTGTGTACTTTTCCACCTGCCATTCCAGGCTGCTAAATACCTGCCGCTCCTGTCACTTCAGCCCCAGCAACCGTTGCTCCTGCTCCAAGTGGTAGCGACAAGAGTGATGCTTCAACAAGTAGCAGTGATTTCTGCTCTAAAACATTTAACAATCTTTACCCAAACCCCGCTGAGAAGAACAAATTCTGTAGTGATAGTAAAAGCCTGCCTGGAGCACTGCATCAACAAACTGTTCCTTCGATATAAGCTGCTCTGTCTTACATCTAATACGACATCGGTACACGATCTTTTGGTCCTTTAATGAAACATAATGGTCAGTGTAAGGAATGTGTGTAAACACAAAGTAAAAAAAAAACATGTATAATAGATTTGAACGTCTTTTAATGTCTCACTTTTGATTATTTTATTACAAATAATGAGTAATAATATGACCACACACAGCCATTCCAAACCCTAAGGGTGTACTCACGCTACACAATCTTTACTATGTCTTAGCCTGTAACATTGTACGAGGTAACCAGGTATAGTGTGAGTACACCCTAATACTAGGATAAAAAAAAATAAAGCTACCACGACACCCTTAACACTGACAGTTTTAACGCCATGCATTCAAAGCATTCAACTTCACAATAATAAACAAACAATAGAGTATATACATTTTACGAAAAGAAAATACTTAACTCTTGGTTATGTTGGTTTAAAAAAAAAAGTACAGCAGCACAAATCTGAAAGTGCAATGTATCAGAGTGCTTAAATGTTGTGTTGTCTTACAGTAACATGGGATTCCTGGTGATATAAACTTTATAAACTCTTCCACAGTCCGTATTTGTAGTCTGTGATTGTGGAGATTTGGTAAGAAAAAAGAATGAGGAAAAGGGAAGGGTGAGGCGTATATAGCATGATAATATAATAATTTCTTAGGTGGCACACCATAATCTCACACCTTTGTATTAAACGTTGTTTGTAATCAAAATTCTTAAACAGTGACTAACATATCGGTCTCTGCCGGAATATGGTTGATCCTCATGTACAGATTAGCCATACAGGCAGTATGAATGTTTCTAACATCGCTTTAAAAACATACCTTACCTAGCTTACTCGCTACAGCACAGTCCTACAGTCCTTTCAATAAATGTAATTTAGAGCGACTGGCAGCAAAGCCTGGCAATAACTTGAAATGTACTGGGAAGTTCTGGCTTGCTCTTCATACGATGTACGCTTTCACCTTGCTGCTGCTGAAATCTAGGAGATCGTTTCTCAAAATGTATTGTTTATGCTACAGGAACAGGAACATTTATGCTATGATTTCGTCTTGCGTTGCCCATGAAACATTAACTTAGCAGGCTGGAACATAACCATCAATAAAGCCTAAAAAATAATAAACAAATACTTTCACTCCTGAACTCAGTCTAGAGTAAATGAGCAACACAAGTTGGCAAAGGCCAGAAAGAAATCTTACATTTAATGTAAGGTCCTTGGTTACTCTTCGTATGACACCTTTATTATCCTTGCTTGTGCTGAGTCCTACATTACTGTACCATAGCAGATTGCCTGGCTAGAATGGCGGAAGGCTCGTGACCTGTGACCACAAACTTGGCGCTCTACGGCCCCCTAAACGAGGAATGAGTTAAATGGTTAATCCCCTTAACGCCCACAATGCACATTTAGGTACAAAGTAATTGACCCATCTAACATAGCCACTGACCCCAGCCTAACACCCCCTCGCTTCAAATGGTCTTGAACGGCCACTGGCTAGAATTAACATAAATCAGTAACAAAGGCTGACAATGGCTAGAACAATACAGTACATTGACAGGGAAGTCCTTGGTTGATTTTAAGGTGCATTCAACCTTGCTGTTTCAAATTTTCTTTTTTTTTCCGAATATTGCTAATGTACCTAAATGTTGCTTTCATCTTTCATTTCAGATCTGGAAGATTATTTCTCTTGCAAGTTAATGTTACCTAATAAACATTTTCTTTGCAAGTCTAGTCTTGCATCAGCTGACATTCCCTCCAGAATACAAGACTTAGCTTTATATACCTCTCACAAACATTAGGGAATACTTCAAAATGATATATCCCATGATGAATGTGTATATTACGCATGTTGCTCTCATTTGTTCCTGTTTGGAATACAGATAATGATTTTGGGATCAAGTCCTGGCATGAAAATGGGCGTTGTGTGTTTTTCAGGAATGTCATGAAAGCCGTATCGTATTAAAGTTTCTATATACAAACTGTGTACGAAATCACATTTAACTTTTACAATGCGATGGTGTTTTTGTTTGAAATAACAAAGACATTTGTGTCCATCGTGCTCCTTTTGTAGTAGCGATCAGTCCTGTGACATTCAAGGTAAGGACCCCAGCCTTCAGAGGGCGAGCACGTTGTTTTGAGCCGCTGAGTGGGGAATATAATTTATATTAAATACTCCATAAACATTTAGGTCCATTAAATTAATACAGACAGGTATACAAACAGAATAAAGATCAATCCTACCTGCCAGAGGCTTCCGCTGGATTTCACTACCTTCCAGACGGCCACAACTGGGATCCACATGATGCAGAATGCAGTCATACACCAACCTAGTGCAATGCCCCATTCTGGATATTCCACTGAGCCGTATGTGGGAGATGTCATGGTGTAAAGTGACCAGGCAAGAATAACCTGCACATAAAGCAGACAATTCCAGCATATGCAATTCGTAAAGACGGTTCTGTAATGAAATGTTCGTGGAATACACACAAGCAGAACAACAGGGGTGATGCAAAACCAGCAAGCCCTCCACCATATCCAGAAAAGGGAGCTTTTGGATCCAATCATCATTTCAATGTCTTTGATGAAACGGTTTCCACCTGAAAGCAGAATTTCAGTTCAGCGATGTAACAGAGCAGTTAAGCGAGATCATTTAGACGTGGAGTCAGTGTTTAAACTTGCATATTGACCATATAAGCAGGCCAGGCCGAAGACCTCCAACAATCCAGCCACTAAAAGTATCCATCCAGCACAGAAGGTGTCGATCAGATTCACCCAGTATATACCGGCCTTCAAAGAGAGCACAAATAAATCAAATCCTATGAATCACTGTTTTGCTTCACAGTTCCACACACTTGAGTTTGAGTCCTGGCCTGGCCAGCGCATGCGTACAATTTGCATGTTCTCCCTATGCCTGCATGGGTTTCCATTAGGTCAGCTGGTGGCTCTTAAGGTGTTCCAAAGATTAGATGAATCATTGATACTTTTAAAGAAGTACCAGTATACTATATGCCGGCCTCATTTCTTTTCTATTTTAGCGACACTCTGGCAGCTCTGTAATGCACCTGCAAAATGAGTTGGACAATATAAAAGGTGTTGCTAGATACTGTTTTTCTTTTATTCCCACACTAAATCTTATTATGGTCTCATTAGATGATCTTCGAGGACTGTTAATGCTCACAAAGAGAAAACAAAGGATCCAACGAATGACATGAACTATAAATGTAAATATAGAGCTGGACCTATATTTTATATAAAGATCACAGAGTGGTGTGTAGGATTATTGACAATACGATAAGGATATAAATACCCAAACCATACACTTACCCCTGTGACACATGGCAAGCCGAGGAGGAACAGAACGGTGCAGATGGCTACGGTAATGAAGCCCCGTTTAGACTTTAGGATCCTGGGAAAGGCATCCTGGAGACATGTCGTGATAACCTCTACCAGACAGATCAATTCGATTTCAGAAGCATATCATTTACATGGAGCACACTCTAATTCATGCAGGTGCAGTGATAGTAAGCCAGTCGAAGAATTAAAGGGTTTACTGATTCCTAAAATCGAGGGAAAATGTCTAAATTTAATGCTGAAGGGAAAATCTACTCCAGGTGCTTTTAGCTACAAATAGGTGCTTACAGCTTCAGACGTTCAAAAAACGACACACATTTAAAACAGAAGCTGTAATGTGTGTCTGGTTTTCAATCACACCTCAGTGTGCACATTACTGTAATTTGAAGTCATGCAGTACCGTGTTAAGGTCTTATCCCAACAATTCAAACTTGGATTCGACGACTCCTTGGTATTCTTTTCCATTGATCTCCGCTCTAATCTTTGTGTGCTGTATCATATCTTTTCATTCCTGTTCAGCTTTCAGAAAAGTGGTTTCTTGTCAGCTTAGTCGATGTCACATTCAATGCCATCTCTGGCTTCCTCCAGAGTGTTGGCACGTATCAGCAGGATCAGCAAAACTGCATCTTTAACTCCTGTTCATGTTCCAAAAAAGTGGTTTCTTGGCTGCTGCTCTTCTAGTGACACCCTTCCAGGAAGACCATTTCCGATCAAGTGTCTTTGTACCGCAGACGGCTCTAATCGCTATCCTAATCAAGCTGCCGTATGCTGCTGTGCCAGTGTAGGTCACGCTAAATATTTGTCATTGTATATTGCTGAAGCAGGTAATATTAAATGCTAAATATTTTCTTGCTCTGCTTGTTTTCAGTATTTTAATAGTGCTTAACACTTATGTAGTTTCTGGTTACAATCTAATAAAAACAATGGTCTAATGTTAGCCTAAAACCTACAAATCAGTCATTAAAACAAATGTACTTTGTCTAATAATCTCACCTATTCCAGCAAACTGGGAGTCCAGCCCTAGAGTGAGCAACATGAAGAAGAACAAGATGGCCCATAGTGGTGATATGGGGAGTTTTGAGACGGCATCAGGGTAAGCAATGAAAGCCAATCCAAAGCCTTTCAATGAAAGTGACAGAATCAGCATTAGCATTAACATTAATCTCCATAACCACATGGCTTCGTAATATTTAAATGGACACTATATAAAGAACCGAACCTCTCAACATTCCCCATTTAATAAACTACTCAAAATGTTGCAGAATTTAGGTCAAAACATGCATCATGCTAACTATTTCATTGGTGTCGACAGTATATAGCTGTAATCGATGCACCTACCATGATCAAATTGCTGATCCAAATATAACGGCATTATTATTTAATCCCATCTTCAACATACACGGCATACGTTTTAAAAATGTTGATCCCTTCACAATACTTACTGTACAGGTAGTCTGTTACAGCACTGTAATATTTTATGCGTAATGTTTTATAGAGATTGCATGGCTCTATGCTTTGTCTCATGCACCTGTTCGCAATGGGAGTGGCTCAAATATTGTAACAGGTGTCCACATAGTTTTGGTAACGAAGTGTACGTCTAGCCAGAAAGAAAGAAGACAAACGTGAAACCTACCAGCCTGGGCAACCTCTGAAACTGGTTTCCCATAGATATGAGCCATGTGACCAAGGATGGAGAATATAGCGAAGCCAGCGAAGATGCTCGTGCTGCAATTCGTGACACACACTATAATGGAGTCTTTGTAGCAGTTGTTCGAAAATTTGTTGTAAGAAGACAGTGCTGTTAAACCGCCCCAAGCGATAGACAGGGAGAAGAATATCTGAGTGGCTGCATCCTTCCAAACCTGCAAAGAGAGAGAGGGCACAAATGTTATTACCGAATGGCTGTGTGAAAAATGAAGAGTGAAAATATCCAGCTCGATTAGGGTCGAATGTTGAGATTTATATACTGAACCTCAGCCGAAGCCAGCTTGGTGAGATCTGACTTGGAGCCGATGTAATATTCAATGCCGTCCCTGGCTCCCTCTAGAGTGATGCCACGTATGAGCAGGATCAGCAAAACGGCATAAGGGAATGTGGCTGTGAAATACACAACCTGAACGGATACACATTCATATCATCAAACAAAGATGTAATTCTCACATGGACTCACATGGTTGTCCAAACCAAAACACACCAAAACGCACCACGTGGAGCTCAAGATATGATCCCTAATAGGCTCCACTGTATAAGTTAGAATATATGTTCTCATGAACTTACTTTCCCAGAAGATTTAATGCCTTTGAAAAGAGCTGCAGCAACCAGTATCCATCCCAGCAACAAGCAGAGAGCCAAATGCCACACCACTGGTCCTGTCTCATCCATGCTGCTAGTGCGCTGAAGGGCTACAAGGCTAAATTACAGAGAGTTCAGGGTCATTTTACCAAACATATTACCGCAACGGGTGCTAGGGATTTCTGTAATTTCGATCCTAAATGAGAGGGATTTGCTGGCATAGCAAATAGTAAACAAATATTAGTTTAAATGGCTCAGTATTAGAGGTCACAAGAATTAGGGTATATTTCAAAATGATATATCCATCAATTTTTGTGAGCAGTCTATATTATTTTCTAAATTTAATCTAATAATTGAAATGTTACGTAGGATTGGCACAAAGCTTAAAGGGCAACATGAATGTAACTTAATGATAGGTGCTTCTTCTCAGCCACTCTGCAAATTCTACTTTGTGCTCTTATGGTTAATTTAACCCCCCAAAAATGACATAATTAGAATCAGCTATTCAAGTGAAGATAATAACACTGCTCACAAAAATTAGGGGACATTTCAAAATGAATATGAAGAGAAAAAAAATGGATTTTATTGAACAAGATCTTTAGAAAAGCAAATGAAAAGTGATAATTATGTATATGTATAATAGTAATTATGGCGGGAGAACAGAAGCATGAGGGTGTGTGATCACCCAAAACTGCCAAAACACATCGACAGTTTATCCAGCAGTTCTTGTGAAATCCTCTTCATACTTATTGTGTAATATCTCCTCATTTTTTTCTGGGTAGTGTATGTTAGAATTGTGCATTAAAAGATACTAAACACTACAGATTTCAGGTTCAAAGCCTGCAGCTGTTCAAAACACTTTAGGCTGAAAGGGTATGGGTTTATCAACATGTGGGGAATATATTTTAATTATTATGTGTAAATATTTCAAATGATATTTCACCTTTAATTGCAACTGGGTCGAATGCCCATGGTGTTTTATGGACTAACTTTTCGTAACCTAAATAATCTTTGCCCCTACTCCACGATGCATCACCAATAAAAACATGCACCACATATTTCAGCTTTGTCATGACAATAGATCATTACCCTCACCAGATTACGAAATTAGAGCTCATGACCCTCAACAGATCGTAAATTTCAAGTGTTCAACAATTCAACGTCAATTTATAAGCAGAATCAGTTTGTGGGAAAATTCCCCTTATGCGTTCCAAATGGGTGGTGACCTAAAGAGCTAAAACATCATCAGTTCATCCTGGATTGCTGAGTAGACATACATTTCCAGTAATGTTGCATTATCTCT
>JAYJMA010126200.1:0-16562 GCA_036873895.1 Parotocinclus cabessadecuia | reverse complement strand
TGTCAAACTTGAATTCATTACTCCTTATACTATCTTTCCAGTGATCTTCGTTTGAATTTTGCATATCACTGCCCACTCAGTCATACCTCAGAACATATTATTTGGTCATATATGGTAATATATGGTCATTGTTCCTTAAAGTTCAGGTTTCTGAAAAGCAGGAATGGATGTTTGTTAACAAATTAATTGTATTATGTTGACTTGACAAAACATGACATATCACTGGTATAAACTGTCTGCAATAAAATAAAAGTCAAAGTAAAGCTGTGTTTTTTTTTCTTCACCTGCATTTTCCATACTGTTTTTTTTCTGCTGGGGTTATAAAATGAAAAAGCCTTTGCAGCTGCTTGCCTTTTCGGCTGTTTCAGTCACTACATTAAATGCTGTGTAGGACCTCAAAATGTGTTTGTAGCCGAGTTCCGTGTGGGCTCCATCTCTCTGAAGTCTTTAAAATATTAAAGACAAGCAGGCATTTTATGTAGCACGCCATTACCCACATACAGGTGCCTGCCATTAATCCTTTCCTGCTGCTTCCTCCAGAGTACTCTCAATCTCACAGCCTTTTCCATTCCTTTTTTTAATATCTACAATAGCTACTTACATTTATATTCAATTAGTGTTGTGTTTGCTTGACAGTTACGAGCTGATAATGTCTTCTATACATCAATGTGTTCTTTAAATCAAGAAGGCTCCATTTTATCTGCGCACCAAATTGTATATCATTGAAAACAAAACAATCAGCACTTGAGTTCAGTTGAAGTGAAACCCAGACGATCTAAAGTGGACTGTTACTCATCATCCTGTTTACAGTGACCCATTGATCAAACTCTGAGCACAAGCCTTGGAACAAAGCCTGGAACAAATGTGCACAACTACCTGGGTGTATAGATACACATTTCAGAAGCCTGGTGGCATCAGAAACGTGTGTAGGAGGACATGTGCATGCCTCTTTGGTAGTTTATTTGCATATTTGTTTGTACAAAAGTGGGTGTACTTGGTCTACAGAAATGTTTAGGTAGGTGGTACATGTCAGAGAAATAAACATGAATGCCAGGAACCAAAGTAGCAAGCGGAACACTGGCAGTCTTATTCACTTCACCTCTCAGAGGTTTTAATATTATGGCTGATCAGTTATTAGGGGGTCAAAATGAATGCAAAGATGATCCCACAAGAACTGCTGGACAATTTGATCCTGTCCATACCCCATTGCTGTCAGTGTGTTTTGACAGTCTTGGGTGACAATAAGCCCTACTGAACAGTCAATGTTTCTGTTCACCCCCACCAATATGTCACTTGCTACTCAACCACAATAATTGAGTTTGCATCTCATAAACATAAGCAAACCACTTTGACTTTTCACTTACCTTTCTTGTTTAATTTGAATAAAATAGAATCAAATGCTTCTTTTTCTATTCGCTGCATATTTATTTTGAAAAAAATTAATTAATTCGTGAGCAGTGTTTGTATACTCATCAGCCAGGTTCTTAGGTACACCTGCTCATCTGGTCATTAAGCCATTTATCACATGGCAGCATAGTAGACATTGGGTGTATCCAATAAAAGAATTGCTGCAGCTCAAGCCAGAGCTATTATGCTGAGCAGGAAGGCAATGGGAACAAAGAGTATCTTTAATTAATTTCTAGTTTTAACTATTATATTTGCCTTTTAATCTCTTGGTGCAGAACTGCCCTCTTGCAGGCCCACAGGTTGACTTAGTAAGTCTTAGGCCACTATTAAATGTGTTGCTTTAGCAATGCTATGATGAATATAACATACTTATGACCATTAGACTCAAAAATGTCAAACTTGGATTCATCTGTCCTTACTACTGTTTTTCCACTGTTCGAGTCCACAGGTTAGCCCGATAAGGAGATAAAATGCCTAATAGTGTAAAATGTTCTTGAGACACATTTTAACAGACCAGCTCAAATTTTTTATGACTAGTATGGCTACCTGCATCATTTAAAGGGACTTTTCCTGTTTCACTCATTAAACTTGGTTCAACAAATAGTACTGACTCAGATGACAAAACATGCCATAATTGGTGGTTGCTAGGTGGGAGAAGGAGGTGTGATCAGAACTAAAGCTCTTTGAGAATCTGGAATTAGATGTGTCCTGTTCCTGGAAATAAATATTACAGATATTTAAGGAAAAATCTAATTCTAAAATGTAACTTTTATGTCTATGTTCTCTCCCAGAAGGATGACTGCTCATCCCCAGCATCCACACCTATATTATAAACCACAGAAATAAGGTGTTTTGGTTTTGACGTTTTCTTCTGTATTTGGGGTTTTCGATTGCAACCTACATGATGTGAATGAAATAAAAGCTAATATAAATAAAAGAATGATCATTTTCGGCCCAATCATCTAATTAAACTCTGAATGATCATTGTGCTGTATGTAAAACTTTGCATGATAAACAGTGTTATAATGTAAAAGTGCAGATCATTTGAAAATGAGCTTAAACTTGGATTTGCATAACAGTTTTGTTCTTCATTCTTTCTCACTCTCTCCCATGTCCACGAGCCAACCCAGGGTTGCTGGTACGCATGTTTAACAAGTACCGTGCTCCTCATCCCTCACTCCCAACTCTAACTGATTTGTGGTGTGGTTTGCCGATTGTGCACCTCCAATCGAGATTGTTAGGGCTCCTTATTGTTCCAAGTACTACATGATTCTGATAAATCACCTTGAGTTTCCAGTGAGATGCAGACAAGGAAGAAACAAAGCATGAATCTCTGCTCACTGCTCAGCAAACAAACCACTCACCACAAATTCTCTGTGTGGTTGCCTGACTGTTCCCTGCTCACGAATTTCTTTCTGCCTTCACCTTTTTGCTCACAGTGTACTAAATATAGCATTTAAATACCATACACTCACTTTTGAAGAGTTCAAAGCTTTGTTTCTTAAGTTTTGTTTGTTTTCTGTCTTCATTTTTCTGCGACATCCGTCACATGTTGTATTTTTCTCACTGATGCAACGGAAATTGTTGCATTTATAATCTTTTGCTCTCAAAGCTTACATTTATGTAGGTTATCACATGTGATTGCATAGTTGCAAACAAAATCGGAATGACTCACTGTAAAAGAGCGCTTTTACAAATATTGTCAGGTACACCCCAGCGTGAAATGTCATTGAGTTGCAATCAGCAGCAACTGTGCGCTCGAGAATCAAGAGGAAAAATGCGATGAGAAGGGGTGTGTCAGATCACAATAGTGTTTAGAGTTCGCCATTCTCTCTTCTTTATTTAAGACGCTATTTTTAACGCCTTGTCAAGTTCCTTTTAGATCCATGGAGTAATGAGGCACATCTGATCTTTTCAGAAGACAGCGCTCTCTCGCTCGTACTTGCACTTTGTCCAATTAGGGACTGTCAGAGTCTATTTGTGTCGGTCAGTACTACTGTGTTCCGTTCTTTCTTGTGCAGATGGCTGACTGACTGAGTATACAATAATGTCACATTATAATAAATAACTTCATTGTGTGATAAGACTTGTCTCCCATTCTCTCTTTTTCTTTCAGAACCCATGCGTCCTCTCCGTGGGCTCACTGCATCCGAGATACAGTCTCGTCAGTTGGTGTTGCAGTGGGAGCCCATGGGCTATAACCTGACCCGATGCCACACATACACTTTGTCGCTATGTTATCGTTATTCCACAGCAACAGGGAGTGGAGCGACATCCAATAATGCCACAGTGAGGGAGTGTTTATCAGTGGAAAGGAACATGTCACGCTTCACGCTCCGAGACCTGCCCCCCTTTCGAGCTGTGCATGTGCGCCTGGCCCTGGCCAATCCTGAAGGCAAGAAGGAGAGCCGTGAGGTTACATTCCAAACAGAGGAGGACTGTAAGTAAATACTCCTGACAAATATTAAATGCACCATGAAACACACACAGAAAGGGCAGAAGTTGAGTTTGCTACCCAAAAATGAATGCAATTCAAAAAGCTACAAATAAATTCCAAATATACTACACACGAAAAGTAGAAACAAGTCCAAATTGTTTCCATAGACCAGAATTCCAAATGGCTACTAAATACATTCGGGGACACGGGTTACATTTATGAAGAATTTCATTATTCAGTTATTCAAGTTTAAAGTTCGCATCACGTCGTTCTTTGGGTAGAAATCCGATTATTAACATAATAATCCTGTTTCGAGTCATGATTCATGTAAACCTGGAGTTTTCCCCTTATCTGTTTACCCAAGTGTGAACTCACTGATTTGATTACTGACACGGGATTATTAAGTGTGTGTAAACTCGCTCACTGAGGAAGATAGAAATCCCCAGGTTGAAGAAATAAGCAGTGTTTTTCCACCACATGGGAGAATGAGAACACGAGAACACTGCAGAGAGAGCAGCAGGTGTTGCTGTGCTTCCTGTGGTAATCCAAGTCTCAGTGAGAGTCGAGAAGTGAAAGGATAGGTTAGTGGTGCGGGCAATGAAGAAGTCAGCTTTGTATACAGCTGACTGACAGTTCCGGAGACCTCCAGCTACAAACAGTTCCACAGTGGCAGACCTAGAAGGACAGACAAGCAGGGTGAGGTCGTGTCTGTAATAGGAATTAATAAGGACAGGACTCCTCCAGAAACACATCGTTAGTTGGTGGAGTAGGTCAGAAATACCAAACAAGTATGTGTTGACTGCTGAGATGTATATCCTCATTCCCTCCCCATTGATAGACTGACCTGTCTTTCTGCACTCAAGTTTTTATAGAGAGAAATACTTTACAAGCTCAATTCACAAATACTTAATTACGTAATTAGCTGATTAGCCACAAACATTGTTATATTTATTCCAAACCTCAGCAAGCCCTGTCAGTGAATGCTATTAAGATATTAACAGGCACTATCAATATTCTACTATATTATTATATATGATATTCAATTTCCCACTGTTATTGGCCCAGTTGAGAAGTACTAAACTAAACACGAGCTTACAAATAGCAATAGTACAAACAAAAGCATCCACAGCAACAGCAAGTACATCACCAAATAGTTTTGAATCAAACCAAATAGGAAATATTGCATATTAACAAAATAATAACTCACCCAGGCAACGATGTCCGAATGCTAAAAACTCATGCGTATGTCACAGCCAGATGTGGTCTGATTAGACACTAGGCCTTGCCACAAGATTTAAAAGTGTTTCCTCTGCTGCCCTATAAAAAGGCTCTCAGTGGCCACACTGCTGGGTAGTGTACCTTTATTGAGGAGACTCCTCAACACAATCACACAACACAAATACATTTTGAACAGTTCACAGGCTTTGAGTGGGAGCACATCATTGGACAGAGAGAGGCAGGAGGGTCGTTTCAACAAAATGCCCACCATCAAGGCTGTCCTGCCTTATTAGGCTCCACACAGCCCAGCCAGAATACCGGATAGAGAGGCAAAAAAGCTCCTGTAGATTTATTGTCCACCATCCAGACACAGGTGGCACCCTCACTACATACCCCTCTCTGTGCCCAGACCATCTTTCATGTGTCCGTATCTCATCATATATCCAGATTAGAGGCAGCCTAACAGTGTAACTGGAGCCTCCTTTACAGTTTTCCCAAGTAAACATGTCCTTTTGATGTGTTCCTCTTGCATGTCAGCTTGAATGATTTTATTCCTTATTATTTTGGTGGGTTTGGACACACGAACTGCTACAACATTTCAACCAAATTACAGGACATTCCACACCCATGTCTTTAGTCTGTAATCATTCTTTGGTATTATGACTTAGGGGTTTTTATTCTTGATTAATGCCACAGATTCCCTTGAGATTCAGTTCATGGACAGATATGCTGATATCTTTCTTTAAATTCTGCTGGTGAAATTGATTCTTCCATCAATGTTGACAAACTGTCCTGCCCAAGATGTAGTACAACTGTCCGAAATCTACTAATACCATCATCTTTCACAGATCTTTTCACAGTTCTTGTGCTGGAATGCATTTTTATAACCGTTTTTATTAAAAAGCTCTTTTGGGTTCATTCATCTTAAAAACATTTTAAACAGCCTACTGGCTTGTCCATGTGCCACACGATGGGCAAAAATGTTCTTTGTAGAGAGCACTGGCCTTCTCCTTACAATTCTGCAATGCACACTGTTTGTTGTTTAGTGTTCTCCAAATGATGGCTTATGAACATTAGCATTTGATCTTTGTTGGTTTACCCGACAAGGTTAACAAAGGCCTTTCCACCATTTGATTTTCCTCCATTTGTTCACAATCTGTCTAACTGTGGCTTGGTCAACTTTTTAGAGATGCCTTTTACCTTTTCCTCCACCTTTTACCTTTTACCTTTTCTTCTTAGAAATCTATTGGCTTGTGCCATTATGCAAAGTTCAGACTTGTTTTTTTTATCATAACAGTGTACCCACTCACACCTGACTGTCATCCAAATGATTGAAAATGACACTAATTTAACCTTTAAATTAACTGCTAATTATAGAGGTTTCCGACGCAGATATGTAACACTGGATCATTTTTCTCAATAAATAGTGACCAATTATAATTTGTCATTTGTTTATATGGGTTCCATTTATCTTCTTTTAGTATGTGTTTGAAATCCGATGATGTCCTGTAAAATAAAATAGCTCGCAAGCACCACTGTTGTCAGAAATAAGGCAGCTTGTCGCCTCCAGAACAGCTTTAACCCTCCTTTGAGTGTCAAGTCTTAATTGGTTAGTGATTTAAACTTGATTATTATCAAGAAATTCTCACTGTTCTTTGACTGAATAATACAGTAAGATGGAAGCTCTCTACTTCTGCACCCCGGAACTTTCCATAAAGTTTCAGTCATGTTTCAGTCTAGAGATTCTGGATGCCATGAAAAGGAGATTGGCATCGTTCTGGTGTTTGCCAAGCCTGTCTTCAAGCATTTAAAGTAGGTTGTATGCAGGCATTAACATGTAGGAATAAGGGACATAATCAGGAGAGAGAGTTTTCACCACAGGGTGTAAATGCATCTTTAAAACGTTACTGACATGTCAAAGTAGTAATTGAGAGACTTCTTTCATGGATGTTATGTTCTGAAAACAACTTTAAATTATTGTGATTAAGTCAGGACATGTTTTCTTTAGTGCCCATGTTATTTTGTTTACCCCGGTATCATAAATAGTTAATATGTTTATTAAGTCTGTGTGTGTGTGTGTGTGTGTGTGTGCCTCAAGTTCATATATTATTCTTTACCTTGTGGAGATATTTTATTAGTCCTCACAAGGTCAAATTCTTATATAAAAAACTGCAACCTACGTGAATCTCCAGTGGAGCTAAACACTGCTGTATGGTAATGAAGTTAAGATTAGAATTAGATGCAGGTGTAGAATCATTTATCAGTACATGTATGCGCCATTATGTACTGTGAAACAGGTTATTTCCCGAAGTGGCTGTTGACTGGACATTACCATAGTTACATCATCTTTTTTAGACTACTGTAATGCAAATACAAATGTATTTTCATGAGAAAACTGAGCAAACAATAGGTAAATGCGTCAGAGATACTGCTGACAAGGAGTGCAGTTCTATCATCAAAACAGCATCCGAAGCTCAAACTTACACACGTACATACATAATCAATCCGCCCATAAAATACCGTGGTTCTTCAGTTTCTGATTGATTTATTCTTCTTCTAAACTTACTGCACTTCACAGTCATCAAATCCACCATTAAACTGTTCAAATGCTCGACAATCAACAGAACAAGCACACATTAACAATCTCTCTCTCTCTCTCTCTCTCTCTCTCTCTCTCTCTCTCACACACACACACACACACACACACACACACACACACACACTAACACATGGAGCAGAACAAAAATGTAAACGAACATGACGAAACTTAAACATAAATAAGACAACCCTCACTGGCTGCACACAACCAAGAGGGAGTGAGTCCGCCAGAAGCAACACTAATTTACAGAACAGGCAATGCAGGATCACCTTTGAAACACTTTCAACATTTAAGCAGGGTACAATCATTTTGCATCTTCTTTGCAAATAACACTTTGACACCTAATCATAGCAGACTATTCTTCACACTGTCAACGCAAAGCACATCAGTGTTCATGAAACCAAACGTAAACATATAAAGCGTATGTAAACAAAGTAATATTGGCAGTTAAATTGCTCATGCAAAAGCTTTATTTATTTATTTACTTACTTATTTCAGACCAACTGTTCACAGTGTCAATATCTGGAGCTTTTTTGTGTTGTAATGTGTTACCATTTTAAGACCCTGGTCATTAATGCGAATGGATGTTGATCAGATAAGCTTTTTACGTTAAACAGCACTTACATGTAATAATGTCTCAGTACAAAGTCCCCAATGATGTGTGTGTGTGTGTGTGTGTGTGTGTATGTGTGTGTGTGTGTGTGTGTGCACTCTGCAATGGACTGGAGTTATCACTAGGGATTATTTGTTGACAAATACAAAACCTATGCACAATTAAAACCTGAAATCCAAAAGTCAATTCAGATTTATTTATATAGAGCCTTTTACAATGGAGCAATGTCTCAAAGCAGCTTTACAATTCGAGATTATCTTATAATAGTTAGGACCAATCCCACATTGATCAGACCAAGGGCAACAATGACAATGAAAAACTCCCCAAACATTATAAGAAAGAAACCTTGGGAGGACCAAGACTCAAAAAGGGACTCATTCTCCTTGGGTGGCTTAGATGATAATTGTAGGAATAAAACTAATTTATCTAGTTTGTAACAGATAAATAAAATATAGAATATGATAATGTACAAAATGTGCATATCTGCATTATTTATTCTGATAATGACACAGAGTCACTTTAGGTCTTGAGTCTTTGTTGTTTTTCCGTCCATGGCGCCACGTTGTTGCCAGCCAACAGGAGGAAGGGGGGTGGGTGGTTCAACTCGAGTAGATGTTCGGAGAGAAAAAAAATGCAAATGTAGTTAGTTATTGTTAAGAGCGCAAAGACTATTAACAACCACTGATGCCATACAACATAAGAAGGGAATGGAAGGGAAGCTATACATATTATAATCCCAGTCTGATTAATCCTTTTTTAAAATACTGCCTACTTTCAGTGTAACATAAGTAGCACTGGGAACTTTCCTCCTGCTTTGATTCTATCTGCAAATTGGCTTTACCTATCTCACAGCAGGGTCTTCCTCATCACAGTTACCATCTGCTTTCTCACAGCTGTTTCTTCTAGTGCTAAATACTACAATATTACAAGAACAACCGTTAACTCATAATTAACTACTGAATAAAACAAAATTGAGCTCGAGGCTTGCTGCATTGGTCTAATATGGCATCTCACCACCGCAGAGCCCTGAGTTTCAAGTGCTTGTTTTGGGTGTTGTTGGATGATTAGAAAACGAGTTTATAGTTGTCACAGTATAGTACTAAGTGAGCTGGGGAAAATAGCAAGGGTTACAGAGAGTGTTATCTAGCCACAAGTAATAACATAATCATGATGTCTGCAATGCCAATAATATTAATAGTGTTAAACAATATTTCTTCCCAATATTTTGAATTCAGGAAATAAACAGTAATTAAAAACCTCATTAATATAATGTGTAATAGTCACACTGACATCTGTTTGAAGACAGCATGTACAAATGATTTATTCTACATGGGCTTAGCTGACATGATATAGTACTGATAGCTCGGTCTCGTTTTTCCACCCATGCGTTGTTTTTCATTAACTATAATAGTTGCGTAACATTTGCATATGCTCAGTGGTGGCTCTGAGTGCGTGTCAGCGAGCAGAACCCATTAAACTTCCTACAGACATGAACTTATTTAACCAATTATGTTGGCGCTATCTCTCCCAGGTCCATTATGCCTGTGGTATCCTATTGTGCTATTATGCAACAGTTAGAACCCTTGCATCAGCAAAAATACATGGAAGTTCAAACTATTAAAAGAGAAGCGGATGAAAAATTAATAAGCTGCAACCTTCAATGAATCAGAAGAACAGTTTCGCATATTGTGCAGTTCCAGATATTAATCCATGCTGAATAGCTAATAAAGCAAGCACATGTTCCCACAGCTTTAGGGAGTTCCAAGAGTCCAGTGAATGCCTTTTGAATGCCTTCGCTTCTACATGTTACATGCTCAAAAATCTTATTTGCTCTAGGAGTACAATTTATCTTTCACTAAGTGCACTAAGCTCTTCTAACTGAAGGTACCAAAGCTACATAATGGTCTCAAGAGCAAATAATTGGTCAGGAACTTGGCGAGAATAAAACAAATAGGCAAAGTAAATTAGTATGAGATAGCCTATCCCTTTATTTTAATGAATGTTTAACTCTTGTGTGTCAACTTGAAGCCTTTTAGGGAAAGAAGAGTCAGTGTTGTTTTACTCAGTGTTAATGGCTTCACGCAGTTCAATTTCCCAAGTAGTTTGTGTTTAATGTGAGACCAATTGTTATCTATAAGGCTCAAATCTGGAATCTGACCAGGCCAGCATGAGCCTGATGGAGTTTGCATTGTATAGGCAGGAGCTTTGTGCTCATTCCTATTTAGAAAACAAGTTTACTCTGAGCTCCAGAGAGCCCTTCTTCAATTCCCAGCCCAGACTCCACCTGTGTGGAGTTTGCATGTTCTCCCCATGTCTGTGGGTTTCCATCATCTCGTTTCCACCAAGGTTTCAAAGACATGCATTATAGTTTTTGGTGTCTATTGGTAGTGAACGTTTGTGTGTGTGCCATGGAGGAATGTCTACCGCGTGCATTTACCAATTCCGATTCCAATTCCAATTCTACTTATCAATACCAGTTAATATCAACTCAAAGTTTCAAGGCTAAAATGAAAAGAGATGTGCCAGATGGTTAGGTATAAAGAATGCATTTGTTATTTTATGTATTCTGCTTCTGTGCTGCTGTTCCTTAGCCTGAATGCTGTGTTAGCCGGGGAAGTCTAAAAACCTTAACACCAAAAAAACTTAATGTGGCTTAATGTACTAAAGTAGCGACCTAGGAACACTGAACTTCCCTCAGTTATTACTGGTCATAAGTCATCTCTAGTGCTAAAAGGACTAACCTGTGGCTAACAGACCACAGTTGGTTGGTACTCCTGAAGCTCAGTGTAATGCTGCAGCCTCCTGAGTAACGCAACAGACCAAATTTCCACACACACTGCATTTTGTATTTCCTCTCAACATGGAGCCACACTTTTGAGTAAAAGATAATGCTATAATTGATAACGATTACATGACATACCAGTCCTCGCAGATGTACACCTCCCTGATACAGCCATATTATTCATATAAAATATTAATTATAAAAGTAGGAAACGATAAATGGAATCAAAATTCATTCTTTTTAAAACAGGTTATTGGATCAGGTTCTGAATCACAACTGGGTTTTAACACCCAACCTCAGTGTCTTGTGATGGGTTCGATGCCAGTCTAGGGTTGGGTCCCACCTTGCGCCATTTGCTGCCAGTTAGCTTTAAGCTCCTGACAACCCTGACTTGGATTAAGCATGTATGAAAAAAATGAATGAAACTCAAGGGCTGACAGCTTCCCAGCTGGCATTGGCATCTGGGCTTTAGACCCATAAGATACTGCGCAAACATTTGAAGCTTTTCTTTTTCGATACTGGGATAAAATGAGAATGCATGTGTCCTTTGGATGGAGGTGATGATTGTTTAAATTGGTTTGCATTTCCATATATACAAACAGTGCTTAGCAGTTCCAGCTCATTTCCGAGTTTCCATTTGGCATCCTTTGCTGTGCCACAGAGCTTATTCATGGCTCATTTGTAATTTCATCTGTCAAGACGTCTGTGGCTTGCTTTCATTTTTAGAGAGTGTTTCATTTTGGTTCTTAGTGGGTTTGTTGGTGAGGCAGACAACCCAGCTGGAGGCAGTGTGTACCAGAAATCTGTCAGTGTGTTCTTTATAAGATGCCACAGGCAAATGAACTGTGGAAATGGACCAGGTGCAAATAGATTTGTTGAGCTGTGTGGCTGATAGTTTGTTAAGGGCTTGTTTCAACACCAACATTGCATATAGGAACTAAGATTTTATCAGATGCACAAAGCTGGAAATGGGCATGCACACAGAAATTTGATTTATGTAGTGGTACATACACATCTCTTTGCTCCTCTTGCAATTTCGAGTGTTGCATAGTGCTTTTCGTTCATGCCATACATATACATGGAAATGGTTTCTCTAATAGTAAATAAGTTTCCTCAGGTACTGGATGAGAAATCAAGGTTTCCATGGCAGTTGGCAGGTCATTGGAAACCCTGCGCCCCATAGCAGAGCTGTTGGGGTGCAGCAGTCTGACTGGATCCTCATTAACACTAGTGCAAGAACAGACTTCATTGTGCCAATGTCCTTGCTCAATGAAGGGGCTGCTTTGTGGCGTTAGCAGCCACATCTTAAAGGGGACACACGAAGAATTTGGCAATGTTGGTAAAAAAAATGTGTTTTTAGACTTATTTGCAACTTAACACAGCCACCAAACTAGTTTTACTACTGACAGAAATATAATGTTGGTGCCAAAAGTCTGAGAGCAGTAAGGAATGTACTTATGTTTGGGTTGTTTTTGTTTTGTTTTGTCATTCTCTTTTCATTACAGTCAGTATAGATAATGTATTTAAATAGTGATTTTTTCACTACACCTAGAGCAGTTGAGCAACTAGGTAGGCCCACAACCTCAAATAAACAAGTCTACAGTGTCAGTGGCCAGAAAATGCTCACTAAATGTGATGTGGAAGAAAACTTGGGATAACCAAGACTTCTAAAGGAACCCAGCCTCCCTCGGCAGTCTAGATTTGTGTAAGAGTTAAACTTAACTACATACATAATACATTTATACTGACAGTTGAAATACACAGAAGCTAAATCAAAATGGAGAATATTATTCAATACAATATTATAATTAAATAAATACAATACAGAATGCAAAAAATAGGAGTACAACATTATGACGAATATACTAAAATAGATTATATATAGCAATATAAGATAATATGAAACTATTAGATAGAATAAATAAAATAGTAATAATAGTAAATACACTACTCACAAAAATGAGGGGATATTCCAAGATGAATATGGACAGGATTCCACAAGAACTGCTGGACAGTTTGATCCTGTCCATGCCCTAATGAACAGTCAATATGGGGTACTCTTGTCCAGTTTAACATGCTTCTGTTCACCCCAATGAATATGTCACATACTACTCAATTACCAGAAGTGGGTTTGCATCTCATTTGCATAATCAAACAACTTTTTTGACTTTTCATTGGCTTTTCTGATTATCATGTTTAATGAAACATTATCAAAGGCGTCTTTTAATAGTTGCATGTTCATTTGGAAACAACCCCTAATATTTGTGAGCAGTGTATTATTATTTCGAGAAATTAAGAGAGGATAACATGAGGATGCTCCTTTAATATTGCATCAATACATGGCAGTCAAGTCAGTTCATAAAATAATTTCCTTGACTTCGTAAGACGGGGGTTTTGCCACATGGATGGAGAAATCGACGACACCTTTAAAATGAATTTTTAAGGCAACAGTGAGCAGGGGCTTTTTGTCCAACATCAACAGTGTTTTAAAATCTAGTGTTTCCAGTTTCCAGCAGAATGAACACACACGCTAAATAACAATGAGTTTAGCTATCATTTATGGGTGTCCACAAACTTTTGAGTGTATGGCGTAGTTCTTTTAATTGGTCAAACAAAACAAAGAAATTACACAATAGTTCTCAGAATTTGACCTAATCATAAATGCATCAAAGAATAAGTTTTACAACTACGTTCTGCTCATAATAAATAAAGCTCAAAATAATTTGGAACTTTTACATTACCAATACAGTGTGCTGCCTGGATTTATGGGTGACTTAATTGTTTCTTAGTGCCTTATTCGTACCATTCTTTCAAGCCGAATGGGTACACACATACACATTGCTGAAACGTAATGTTTTAATATGCCACAGATTAGTTAATTCACTCTCACCTGTCTGTCTGATAGGACCAAAGCTCAAATGCTCCTGGAAAAATGGGGTAGAAGTATTTTAAAAGCGTGAACCATTGTTTATTGGGGTTTTGTAGTGGTTAGTAGTAGGAGAGAAATCACAGTAAATGTAAATGTACTGCTCAACCAAAAATGAGGGGTTATTTCATAATGATTTTGATACAGGATGATTTTATGACAGGAAAGGTCTTTCAAAAATGTGTTCAAGTGCGCAAACCACACAATATCCAGCAAGAATTTTTTGTGAGCAAACAAGTCGCTCTGCTTTTAATATTGAATCGTTTCTCAATGGGCTGCAATGAGTTCGACCACCTCAGAACTCACCTAACTTACTTCCTGATCATTTATCATAGTATCCTTTCTATAGCTCTGCTATTATACAGTACAGTCCTCACTACTAAACGCTCATTAAACGTCTCGGTACCCTGATATATTTAAAATATGATTGGTTTGTCAGGACATATATCCATCATAAATAAAGAAGCACCTGCACAATACAACTCCATTTATGCATATAATGCCCTGTATGGTGCGAATTTTCCAGGGGACTGATCAATTTACATTGTTTCTTATGAGACAAATATTTTCTGTACTCGTCGTTTTCGGTACTTAACGAGCCTTCTAGAACGAATTAACAATGAGAACTGAGGTACCACTGCATTTCTAATTTCTTTTAATGACATTTTGCCTTATGGGAATTCCAAAGCCTTTCCGGAACGAATCCCTGTGATGCCCCTGGTGAAGTGACTTAGATTTATTTGGGCTGGGAAAACACTGTGGTGCTATGGGACAGAAACACATGCCTTCATACACTTGAATGAATATGGAGGTTATGCAGGTTATAATGGCAAAGCTTCTAGAGCAGCTTCAAACTGATTGCTTTTTTACACATTGTAGACGCTGACATATAGCCAAATATGTTGGCCGGGTTTGTGACAGTGCTTTAGCGCTGTGTGAAAACATGCAAAAGCATATGCGCATGATATGCACATAAATATTCATTAACCTAGCAATAGACTTCCATGAACATATCGAATGCATGAATTCTGTGGGTTTTTTTCCTCTTTGCCTTAGGACTTTGTGTTACTGTTCTTATTTTTCTTTGTATTATTATTATTATTATTATTATTATCTTTTTATAAAAATAATGCATGGAACATATATTGAACACACACACACATATATATATATATATATCTTGATGGGGAAAATAATGAAAATATCTTTCCTGTTATCTCTTAACTGAGTAAGGAGGATGCCATGTGATGTGGAATGAATGGATGCCACATCATTGGAAGAAAATGACAATTATCAGAGAGGGTAGAATTCAAGGCAACCTGAAAATTGCATTGAAAAATAGATGCAGCAGGCTAGTCTATTAAGCCAAAATTCCATTCCAACTCAAAATGTTACTGAATAACGGGAGTCATCTATGAATTCCGTCATCGTCCAAGAACTGTCTGCATACTCTCACCACATGAGATCGGGCATTGTCGTGCACCAGGAGGAACCCACTGCGCCAGTGTAGGGTCGGACAATCGGTCCAAGGATGTCATCCTGATACCTAATAGCAGTCAGGGTGTCGCTGTCTAGCCTGAAGAAGTCTGAGCATGCTTCCATGGATATGCCTCCCCAGACCATCACTGACTCAACATCAGTCATTCATGCTGAATATTAATAGTTTTATTTCATTGTTTAAAAGAAAAGTTATACATTTCCCTCCCAGTATCTTGAAACTTGGCTCGTTTCCTTCCTGCTCTGACAGGACCTTTACCATAGAAGTTTGTGTAATTGGTATTCACAACGCTGTACATTCCCACCTTTAAACTAGCCTGGATGAAAGATGGATGTACTTGTCTGTGTCTTTCCTTTAAAAAAAAAATCTATGTCTGTGTTCCTCTTTGGTCACATTTCCTACGTCTATGCTACTAGAGCAGGCAGAATGCTTTTATGCCATCAGATCTTTGATTTGTAGATGAGATATACTGATTTGTCAGTCCACAGTGTTGCAACACCAAATCCCTCTGCCTTACCTTTCATCTACACATTTTATTTTCCCCCTCACTTATTCCAGATACCACCTTTCCTCATTTTCCTATCTAGCCGTGGGGTGCTATATTGAATTTCCTGATAACTCTTCTTATTGCAAAACAAAGGACCATGTTTTAACCCACTCATCCTGGTTGGGGACTTGGAGGAGGGTCAGGACCTATATTGGAATCAGCAAGTACTTGTTACTGGACTTACGTGTTTTTTTTTAGGTACTTGTGCTTTGCTTGATTATTTTTGTAATTTAATAGTTTTAATGTTTACTTATTACATTTCAAAAGAAACATCTGTACATTTTTTCTATTTCTTTATCTGTTTTATTTATCTATTTGTTTTTAATTTAGGCAGTTTTAGTCAGACATCTAATGAAGTGCAAGTCAGAATATGCATAGTGCATTTATCAAAATACATCCAAAGTATTTTGAATATTTTGATTCCTATTGTTTTTTTTTCTGATTTTGATGTGCCTAAAATCTTTTATAGATTCATGTCATTGTAGTACAACCATTGTGTTCTCTCAGTGGATCTGTACCTCTTGCCCTCACTATT
>JAYJMA010126189.1:0-16562 GCA_036873895.1 Parotocinclus cabessadecuia | reverse complement strand
CTGGCGGCTCAGCCTGTCGAGTTCCCCGGCGAGCTTGACGAGAGCGCGTTCCTCAGCAGTCACCATGAAGAAGAAGAAATTATATTAAAACAAAGAGATACAAGCCGGTCACTCGTAACTTTCTGAAAGAAAAAAAAGAACAATTAACGGCAGATACAGATTACTGACTGGTAACAGTAAAGTTATTAAGAAATGAATCAATTAGGTGAAAAAAATATATATATATAGTAATAATAAAGTAGTTTGATACAACAAACAAACAAACTGCTAGGGGCTTAGTCCTCGTTGCTCGTTGCTCACGTGACCGCACGTGACACACTGGGTGACTCTGGTGTGTAGCCTCTGTCTTCTGTTGCTCAAAATTTCGTTTCACTGTTTCACGGCCATGTAAATTTACACATTGTTTAATATCCATTAATCCATTCTATTCTAAATCCATAAACTGGATTCATTATTTATAGCCTAGGTTAAGAAAGTTCAAGCAGTTAGGTCAACTGCTCTCCATAAAATAGCAAATTATACGTTTGTATTTGTTTGTTTACATGTACCCTGTGAACTTGGGTCCACATTAAGGAAAGTTTGACACAGTTCGAATATAGTTCAAAATAATGTTGTGTCCAACATTATTTGTGTCCAAATTTTGTTACATTTTATTAGAACCTTTTGCTAGATGTTTGTGGTATAATGTGGAAAAGGTACAACTGAAAGAATTCCATATGTTTGTTTTACGTTTTCTTGATCAATACATCCAGTTTAAGCAAAGGCATATTTACAGTGTTGCTGCAGTTTTTTCGCTTTATCATGCTGAATATCAGCTTTAGGAAAAACCAGTAAAATACCAGTCTGATTTTTGCCTAATCAGTGCTAGGTGTTGATCACAATTTATATGTTTTTGTTTGGTAACCATGGTTAACAAAAGTCTACTTAAAAGCACCACTACCCTTTTAAAGCATGCAGTCTGGGTTTTAAATCAGCATGACTGTGTGTGATATCAGCTATCTTGTCCTTATTAACCTTTTCTTCTGAGTTAATGACATCATCACTGAAATTATGTTAGCAGGCCATTAGGGTTGGAATGCAATGGCTGGAATTCAGTATTTTTGTCATTTTTATGGCAGGGAATGACTTTGCAATTACTGTAATTGAAATTCCTCTGATCACAAAATCTAGAGTAAATACAAATTGCCACCAGAAAGCATGATGCAGCCAACTTTGTGAAAACCGAAACTTGTGGCATTCTCAAAACGTTTGGCCATGAATGTGTTCTTGTTGAGGGATTGACTTTTCCCAGACTAAATTTCCTTCTATTAAAGGTTGGATTTTTTAAAATATTTTTTCAGTGTGAGTTTCCAAACGGTGAATGTCTTATAACTGTTCTTTCTTATCTTTACTATGGAGGGGATTGTAGGTTGACCAAACAAGGACGCTCACATAAATGGCTTTAAATATAATCCCACTAATGGCTACCACATATTTATCCCCAAATTAAAACCCTGAATTCCAGGCCAAGTCATTAATATAATGACAGAGTTTGTTAGTTTAGCAACTGTACGCTAAAGTCATGCAGTCACTGTTTGATTATTTGGTTCAGTCTATGTGTCTGTGTGTGTTTCTGTATATGTGTGTGCGTATGTGTGCACATGTAACACGTTTAAAAATGAGTGTCTGTTGCAACAAGAGATAGCAATGCATAAATTTGGCATTCAGTGCACTGAGCATATAAGGCTACATTTTTTTCTGTGCCACACTCTATAAAAGTATACGTCTCACAAAAATTTGCCTAAATTTCACAAATTTTTATGAAAAGTGTAGTTCATGTGGAATCTGGATAAGTTGCATAGGAAGTGCTTGGGTTAAAATGCCAACATAACATACATTTTGCGTAAATAATATTGCAAACAAGTTCTGCTTTGCAATTGTTTAATACTGCTACAGCTTAGAGTTACATTCCTATATAATGTTTTTAACATAGACAAGCCTTGTGCGTTGTGTTCTTTTCACAAGTTAGTTCACACTTACTTTCTCTGTGTGCTACCTTGAATAGAATAGTGTTTTATTGTTAGTAAAGTAACACAGTTACTTTGGATTTAGAAAGTCTGCACAACCTATTACAATGTCAAGTTTTTGTGTGAAAAAATAACTAGCCAAGGTACATTATTTCTGTTCAATATTTCTTTTTTTAATAAATACAAACAATTGAAGATTGGTAAGTACTAGACAGATTCACGCCTGCTGTACTAAGTGGGAGGCATAGTGAGACCAGGACGGAAGTGGCTTTTAAACGCCAAACAAATGAGCCACTTAGAGACTGGCTTGAATTATTGCTAAAGAGATGGGTAGGGTAGCAATACAGTAGGATCTTTCTCTTACAAAGAAAAACATCCAAGTCCGGCTACTTTTTGCACAAACCTACTTCAAGTCTGACAAAAGCATGCTAAAATGTTTCATGGTCTAATCAGACCAAGGATCTATAATACCAAAAGGTAAGTTTGGTGCAAAATCAACACTACGTGTCTCCAAAGAACACCATAACCACAGTAAAGCATGGTGAAAGCAGAATAATGCTTTGGGATGTTTTCAAGGTGGATGGAATTATGAACAGTTGAAGTTGAAGGGAGATGGAACAAATGGCTAGCTTATGGGTCTGTTTTATTCTTCCAGCCATGTTGTTTAAAGTATTCTGAAAAAAAACAGTTTGTATTTCAATTAGTATGTAATGATTATAGGTTATTAATTGTGGGTTTTTTTTAATTACTCATCTTGGTCCAATTTCTTACATTACAAAAAAACAGATGTGTACTCGTTCTACTGATCTTGGAACTTTATTTCTGATTGAACCAAGTAAGATTAAATAAATACTCTTGCTTCCTAATTGACTAATATTATAATATTTAGAACCTATAATTTGCAAATGACCTGTGATTTTTTGTCAAACTGAAAGCTAGAGCTATACTTGAGAAGCAATCTTTACTGTACTTTGCTCTTTACTTTAAAAAATGATACATTCTCTGAATGTCCTTTTTTCCATAAGGGGGTTATCTACCCTGATCCACCTCACACCCTTCTACCCTCCAGTGAATGATCCACCCCTAACCATAAATGTCTAGAGACTTCCCTGCACACAGCTCTGAACAGGAAAGAGCAGAGTTAACGACTGAAAGAAAATTGAGTGAAATCCTTGTTAACATTTTCAATGTTGCCCCAATGGACCTACAAAAAACTCTCCATACCTGAGAGATAAACTGGGGCCCACAATCCGAGATGATGTCAACAGGGATGCCGTTGACCTTGAATACCTGATCAAATAACACCTCTGCCATTAATACTTGATTTAGAATATTCTTTTAATTGTAAAGTCAGTTTATACATTTTAAAGTCACTGAAAAAAATTATATTTTCAATGTACATATGTGGTCTTAACTATATAATAATGTCATATAAAATAATTTTACATTCATACATTCAGTTTATAGTTTTCAGTATATTTCAGTTGAATATATATAAAATGTAAGTATGTAAGTAAGTAAGATAAAACTCATATATTTAACACAATATAAGACAATGTATTATGTTTTATATGCAATTTATATAAGATTTGTGAATAGGGTTCGACAGTAGATAAAATAATAGTAATTAAAAAGTCTACCATGCTTATGTACAAAGACAACATCTTGACCTATTGACTACCTGCCAATCTGATTTTAATGGTGATGAACTGCTCTGTTTGCAACATCGTCCTACTCCACCTTAGAGGATTACAATACAAGGCCATTATTATTCAGGACTTGGTTCCTCTTACTCTCAAAACTGTGTCTAAACAAACAAACAAAAAAAATCAGAACCTATTGAAATTCATATTTTGTTCTGGCCTAGATTTAGCTCATATACATTTATATAGTTGAGGGAGACGAGGCAGGATCTCATACACAGGGATTTAAGATCATATCTCGTAAGTAACTATGCGCCAGGCAGAAACCTCATCCTCTTTTATTCTTTAATTTACAGAGATATCAAGGGATGCTGGCTGAGACAGGAAATCTAGATAATAAATCCTGCAATGCATGTAATGCATTGCTATTTGTTTAGCTGGGCAAAAAATCATCTCCAGTGGTAATGAGCATCTAATACAAAAGATAAAACAACATTTTATTTAGACATGTCACATAAGTAATGGCAATGAGTGAATGTAGTGGAAAAGCCATTTTGCATTTTATTTATAACACTGTAAATTATAAAATAAATGTGCATTTTCAAGAGCACACGACTGTTTTGACATTGTTGCGAATATCTGATTTAAGAGCAATAATGATATACAAGGATAAAAGAGATTCCAGTATGAATAATACATGACCTATTATGGTTATCAATTTTCAACTTCTTTGTATAGATATTGTAAGAAAAATCAAATATGTTAATGCAGCAGCGCTCCCCTACTTGATCTCAATAGCTGGTTCCAGTATGAGCAACCGTTGCCACTGGGAAAACAGTGATGGAAATTCCTTAGTCAACAGGCTACCCAAATGAGCAGCTTTAATTCCAAAGCACAACTGGCATGTATGAAGACTCTCTTGCCCATGTCACTAAGAGTGTGGATGTATTTGTGCGTGGTGAAGGTTGGCTGGCCGGATACATGATTGCCCTTGATAAAATAATGATGCTGATGTTGGTGAATGAAAGTCTGCCAGGCCATGTCACACTTCATTGCTTACGCTGCCTCAGTGCATCTACATACACACTGTCATCAGCTCAGCAGGTCAGCCCTGACCTGGCCTGACCCCTATATGTCTGTGAGATATATGTGTGATGAAATGGAAAACACTGTGGCTGGTTAAGTAACTGAAGGCTTCTCGCCTCACTGAGTGGGCAATGCACAAATAATGTCTTCTTTATATACAACCCCAATTCCAATGAAGTTGTGACATTGTGTAAAGCAAATAAAAACAGAATATGATGATTTGCAAATTCTTTTTAACCCATATTCAATGGAATACACTTTTTTCAATATTTTGCAAATATTAAATATCTTGTCTTTGTAGTGTTTTCAATTGAATATGGGTTGAAAAGGCTTTGCAAATCATGTTATTCTGTTTTTATTTATGACTTACACAATGTCCCAATTTCATTAGAATTGGGGTTGTATAAATAAAATCCCGTTGACCCAGCTTTTAGTTGCAAAACCACAAAAGCTATCTAGACCTATAACCCAACTGAGCAAGCCTAGAATGACAGTGGAAAGGAAATACTCACTAAATGTTAGAAGAAAGAAACATTGACATCCTATATGTCATATGTAATAGCTATATACCTAGCTATATAACTAAGTTATATAATTCAGAAGTTTATAGTTCAAATATACAGATGTTATAGGTAAACGTAAAGGAGAGAATGAATTTAAAATGCAGATAACAGAAAATATAAAACTAAAAATAAATTTGAAAAAAAGTGAAAATGTGTACTATTTGTTTAATTACGACTTGTAACATGTGATCAATGACTCTCTCTGTTTGTATGCATGTGAATGTGAGAGATGGCAGCTAAGTGTGAGTGTGTGTACGTGTGTGAGTGACCCACTTAAATGCACTATGCAACCTCTCATTTAAAACCTGGTAGTAGAATATGAGCTGATATTTTGTTTTCATTCTACAGTTAACTGTAGTGAGATTAATCATGCTGGACAACAACACAACAGTCTGAGAAATCCTAGTGACATGCTCTGGACCAGTCTTAGATGTCCCCATTCTCATTTTCTTCCATCTTCTGTATTTTTCTCCCAGTGGCCTTGATTTGTCCTGTCTATCTATCTCTTTAACCTTACCTGTTCATTTTCAACCCAGCTCAGTTCTTTCTCTCTTTCTCATATTGTAAGGATTTATGACAAATAGGTTTTACCACCCTGCACTTAACAAGGTATGGGTGTTTTTTCTCCTTTGTAAAGGTCACTAGGTTGCTGTAATAAAGGGATTTATCCAGGCGAATGCACTGTCCTGTCCTCTAGATCACCCCTATAAGGACTCTTCATATATATAGGGGAACGTGGATGCTGTTTATTTATTTAATATGACATCAGTAACCATGACTATTCGTGAAAGAAGCAAGGTCATAACAATATTAGTCACGTGCACACTGCAGGAGTCTGGAGATCTCTGGAGTTGTGCAGAATCTGCAGTAACCGCTTGCACCCCTATTCTGCCCTTTTTAGACACTGTCATTTAACCTGGCAGTATAATAGATTGATTGAATCAATCCAAATAATAGATTGATTCTCTGATAATAATCTGAGTTTAGAAAGATCTGAGCAGTCTTGTTATTCTCTTTTCTGCACAATCCGCTAATATACCAAATAACCTTATTTAGAGCATATAATGTAAATTATTTTCTGCTTAGCTGTACTATCTTTCATATCTCATTATTTATCTTTTCTTTCCTTTTGTTATTTTTAGATTATCATTTGTCCCCCACTTCAACATGCAACATGATTGATTTCCAAGTGATTTTCTGCACTAAACAGAACTTATCATGCCTTTATCATGGAGAAGACAACTGTACATCTCTGATGTAGCGACACAGAAGCTAGAAATGCTGGATTTCATTTGCTTCACAGACTCAACTATTTGCATTCTACATACAAGTGCAAAAGAAATGTTATCATACTAAGCAGTCAACACTGTTATCCCAAGTGCTCAGTAAACACTGCTCAAATTTGACTTGAACAGCAGCGGAAGGTACTGGTAGGGAGGCTTCCGAAAGGAGATAAGCCTATGGGGGTGTTGGTAAAGGTGTTGTGTGCATACTCCGCCCACTCCACTTGGTGGGCTCCTTGGCGGATAGGCATCGCAGAGTGGCTTTGACCTCCTGGTTGGCATGCTCGACCTGTCCATTAGACTGTGGGTGGAATCCTGACATGAGACTTACAGTTGCCCCAATGGACCTACAAAACACTCTCCATACCTGAGAGATAAACTGGGGCCCCCAATACGAGATGATGTCCACAGGGATGCCGTTGACCTTGAATACCTGATCAAATAACACCTCTGCCATTAAAAAGCCATAGAGAGCATTTGTAGGGTGATAAACGAGACATTCTTCAAAAAATGGTTGCCCACGTTGAAGATGACAGTGTTTCCGTCAGATTCAGGGAGCCCCGTGATAAAGTCAGCAGCAATGGGTGTCCTGATGTGAGGTCTTGCTGCCGGCACAGGTGGAGCAGGCGGCCATAAATTCCTGGATGTCTGAATTCATGGAAGCCCACCAGAAGGGTGTGGTGGTTGTCCATGTGGTGGACAAGCATTCCTCTATTGGAGGATGGTGGCCCTGGCCGAGGTGGACACATATAGACGGCCCAAAGTTCAACCCCTGGGATCAGGCTTGGTCCCCTGCACATTTTTCCTGGGGGTATGGGCAACTCTGCCATTACCTCAGTCTTCTCAGGATCCCGGTGAACCACAGTAAGGCGGCCTTGGAGATGTGAAACTCACACATATAGGCTTTCACAAACAGTCTATTCTACAGCAGGTGGGTCAAGTGGGAGAGTGTGGCCACATCCCACACAAGTGCTCTGTCAAGAAACCATATACAACCTTACTGGCATCAGGCGGGGGGATTGGGATTCTGACAGCTGTGGAGTTGAAGCTGTTTGGCTCTTGGCCTTGGGGACAGTAGAATATGCCTGGGGGAATCAGAAAATAAACGGTGAAGTTTTTTTTAAGGTTAGCGACCTGGGAGTTCAGCAGATAGTTGGATTTAAGTAGGGTGTTCTATAATTTTTAATGCTGAGACAGTCAATGCTGCTGTCGATCCAGTGCAATGCCTATGGGTAGTGGTTTGGCTGCCTGTGGATTTGTGGGCTCCATATTGGCCAGAACATACTTTAATAGAGGACCCTATGGATACACTGGAATCCAACTGCAAAAATCCACAGATGGACAGCAGTGTACAAGAAATACGGGTTTTAATAAACAAAGAAATGAGTACAGAACTAACTTAGCCCAAGCGGAATCCAGAGCATATCAAAAACTAAAATGAAAAAAAGACGGCAGCATGAGGCTGGCTTTCTCGATGGCAGCGTCTGAAGGTGGTTGGAAGTGAAGCGGATAAAAGACTGGAATGAGGTGCAGGTTTAGGATCTGGTACAGGAGAAAATGAAGGGTAAGCAATACAAAACAAAAAGGGCATGGAAGCCCAAACTGAAACTGAATAAAACAGAATAACGCAAACAGGTAACAAAGAAAGTGACCTATTGTAGCATGCTAAGCTAACAGCTAAAGCTAAGTTATGAATAGCCAGGAATCGTGGAATCGGCGATTTCAGTAAGTATAAACAGAGTTTTATGGTGAAAGGTGACGCGGTATAACCCGATTCAGGTGTGTAGAAATACAAAAGGGAGGTGCAGAAGTGTAACTCGGACCAATCGGGACCTGGAAGAGAAAGTACGATGCACATACATAAAACATAAGCAATTCAGGAAAAAGGATGAGATGGGGAGAAAAACAAGGAGCAGACGGACTGAACCCTAACACCTATAGCCTATAGCCAACAATGCAGACATAGTTCATGTGGTCCCATGGAAAATGCTGTTAAGGTGAAGTTAATGTAGCCGAATTTTCCATGTCTGCCATATTGCAAATGTAGCAAATGTTGCTGTTAAATTCAGAAATTTTCATCAACCTAAAAGAAATCATTCTGTTTTCAGATTCTGTTTTATATATATATATATATATATATATATATATATAAATATATATATATACACACACACACACACACACACTAAACTCATTGTTTGAGAACAATCTCTGTTAACAAATGTACTAAACATTATCCCCTCCAAAGCTATCCCCCAGCACTGCAACAGTGACCCTGCCAATCCCATCCAGAGTATGCTTCATCCTGTACCCTGTATTTTCCAGGAAGGCCACATGAATTATACTTTTATTATGAAATGAAGTTCCTCAACAAACAGCACAGCCAGCAGGAAGACAGTCTCGACCTGCAAAGGGACAGTTTCAGCAAAATGATTAGCTGGGAATGGCACGGATTGAAGATCCACAGGTGCTATGGAGCCTGCTGTAAAACAGCAGCACTTCCACATTGTGGCCTTACTATACTCCACAGGATTAGCCAAAATCATATCTGGATTTAGTTAAGAATGTGATGTGGGTGACACTGGGCCATCCATATATTTCTATCTTATAAAAGTGGCCCAGCTTGAAACCTGTAGGCAGTTTCATTTAGTAACATCTTAGCACATAGCGAATGCAATTATCAATATAATTTTACATTTTAAAAGATCCTGGCAGATCAAGACACAGCCATTATATCATGAATACTGCGAACACAGTAGTGCAATTTACAACTTTAGTAGTGCAATGCATTCATCACTGGTGATAGAATCCACCATAACCAGCATCTGAAATTCCCAAACAGATGGGCTGCTCATGTGGTTTAATCAATCTTAGAAAACATGAATTAGAAGCTTGTTCAAGAAGACATGAAAAAAAACTTGGATAAGTAAAAATAAAAAGGTGGCTCGCACACCTTTTGTTTGCAGTAAAAGTCCCATGAGCCTGCACAGGATTGTCTCCATTCAATTTTTATTTAAAAAAAACAAGAGGATATTTTGGCTTATATCCATGAACTTTGGTATGAGCAATATAAAGCAAAAATAAACTTCTTGATCAGAACCCTTGACACTTGGCCACCTAACACAACAGAATCTACTCCATGTCCAGAAACATCAGTCCAGTTTGTACACCATGGGCACTCAACTATGAGTTTTTCACTCCAGGAGAAAATTTTGTGAAGTCGTCTATGAGAATGTGTTCGCTTGTTTTTAATCCAGTGTTACATGTTTCGTGTTCATTGTGTCTATGAGAATGTTTGCTTGTTTTTAATCTAATGTTACATGTTTCTTGTACACTCATTACAGAGGACTGAGACTATTATTAATAAAGAGTCATCAAGAAATTAAAGAAGAAATTTTAGTAGTGAGTCCTCTTTGAATAAGGATGGGACACAGACTGAAACAGAGGGAATAAGACCTGTGGGACATCACAAAAATACAGTGCAGGAGTTTCTTACAGACAGCAGGGGCACAACATCCACCTCTGCCCAGTATACTGCTTGCCAACATACAGTATATTCCATAGGAATTAAGATGGAGGAATTAATTTCAAGGGTATCAATGATTATTGAAGTAATTCTGTAGAACTACAGTATATCAGCAGTATATTTTATTTTAGTAAAACATGGCTTACTCCACTAGCACCAAATCAATCAATTTAACCTGGATTTTAGAACTTCTGAATCATTAATATGGACAGAATATAGGCCTTATGGTCCAACAGGTATGGTGCTAGGAATATTGCTGTTATTCCACAATTCTGCTCACTAAATGTTTAATATTTGACCATGAGATGCCACCTTTTCTGTATTAGGAAGTATGCAGTAGCACTGCTTAACACTAGAGGGCAGCAGTGGCAGGGTGCAAAATGTGGTGGGATTGGGACGGCAAGTCCCATCAAGGCTGTGCCAATTAGTATTGTTGCTGTTGCTGTTCAATTATGTAGACCTTCCTGAGCGGTGTCTCTCGTTGCACTGCTACTTTTTAGATGGACAACAACAGGTGCTAAAAATAGGTGGCTTCAGCTGCAACTCTTTCACTCTCAACATAAAATGCTACTCACTATACACACATATGCATTGTCACACAGATTTAACAGCATTATAAAATTTGTGAATGACACTGGGGTGACTGGAGAGAATGGAGAGACGTGTAATTTTTATTGTAGGTACACGTCAACTGTGAGAGACAGGATGGGTTACAGGACAACAGACAAGCAGCTTGGTGAGATGGCAACAACTGTTGGCGCCAACAGTTTATTATTTATTATAAAATGGAAACACAAGATGACTGTCAATCTTCCTCAGTCTGGGGCTTTGCAATAAAATGCAAATTGGTTACATATACAATGTGATTACAGCTGAAGTGTACCGACGATAAAATTACAGATCTCTCCATTCTTTGTAGGTGGGAAAATTTGCTAAATTAGAAGTTTATCAAGTAATTATTTTCCCCAATGTATAAACTGCTAGAATAGACAGCATCCTCTCAGGCAAGACCATTGTTTGATATGGTAACTGTGAAGGAGAAACATACTCCCAAAGAAAATCAGAATCAAGAAACCATTTAATCAGAGCTCGCATTTACAGTACATGCACCAATTTCCAATTATTCATTGTTTATGCACATGGTTACAACTGTATATACAGTTACATAGTTGCAAACATATACACACACTACTTTTTTAGGCCATATTCTTTATTTGCTGTTTCATTTGCACAACGGAGGGAGGTGACCTCAGAGGATGGTTATTTCAAAGGATAATTAGTTAGAACTGGAGGGACCAAAAACAACAAATTCCAACTTTTATTGGAGGATTTGCTGTTTTTCTTTCTATATTTATGTATTATGTATTAGTATTTTGATGACATTTTAGTAATGTTCTATTGTAATAAAAATGTTTACACGTCATATTAATTTACTCTGAAATAAGATGAAGAAGAAAGAGAGAAGAAAACAGCAAAAGAATAGACTAGAGGGACATAATTAGGTGATAGAAACCATGCAGCAAAAAGCAAAAGATGGTTGAATAGAAGTTGGTGAGAGGTATAGTGATGGCTAGAGCTTGAGGGCAGATTACATGTTTGTAGAGGAAGCAGGTCTTGGAAAAAAACTGGTAGTTACAAATGGAAAAGTATGACAGTAGAGGGGCAATAAAAAGTAGAAAACATACAGGAAATGCAGAGAGGGTTTGGACTGGCTGAATGCAAAGTACAAGGGTGGCTTTGGGAAAAGAGGCTGAGCACAGAAAGCCCCAGTGTGAAGCTCTGCCATTCTTTAGGTAGAGCAAAATGTCAGACAGATGAGAGATGGCAGCCATAGTCACCCCAAAGGACAGCTTCTTCACTCAGCCCACACAAGCAACAGCATCAATCAGTCCAAGGTTTTTCACCACTCCCAATTTATCTCCCTCACATAAAGACCTGGCTTCAGCTGAAACCTCACTTTCACCCTCCCACTCTAATTTACGAGTGCCCCATGGCCTGTGTTCTCCATGTTAGTATGCTCCACTGAGGGCTCATAACTGACAATAAAGAGAAAAGTACGCATTGTTTCACACTTGAAATGTTAGGGATTTTTAATGAACCGTTGTGAGTTGCTGGTTTGTGGAATGACATTGTACAGATCTACAGCTGTGAACTCTGTTAAAACAAGTTGTGTATAAGACTCAAGGATATTGACTACTCTCTCCTTACACATCAAATAAATGCTGTTGGCATTATTCCTCTTTATTCTTTACTGAACTCTTTACGTACTTATTCTTTACTGTTTTGCTTAATAATCAGTATGAATTAGCATAACTGATGTTGAGAGCATTACTTTATAGTTAACTTACATTTGTACCTGTCAGTATCCAGCAGAAGCTTAAAATGCCTACACTTATTAAATGCACTACATAAAATAATTAAACGACATACTGCAGTGTGTCATGACAGGGAGTATTAGTGTCTAAAGCAAACTGATTACAAAGCCTTGAAGATATGCATGCAGGAATTAGCAATTTCCTACTGAAGTCTGAATCTTATTTTGCAATTAATCTCAGAGGTGTCTCTTAATTGTCCTCCTTCTGCCCCTACCCTCTTCTGTCCTCTCTTTAATATCGCCATTGTATCACAGATGAGACACCACACACTGCTTGTATTGATCATGCATCTTCAATAATGCAGTGCAACTCAACTGGATAATTGAAAACCTGAGCATACCCATTCAGCACTCAGAGATAACAGTCTCAAGACGCCTTGTGTAGAAGCAATCAGTCATTGCCTACATATGTTATGGATGAGTTTCATGCTGCAAAATAAACATTAATGTGACATCTTTCACACTGGAAGACACAGAGGATTCCTGGGTGGAAATTGATTAGATACATTGCAGGAACACAAAGCTTAAGGGGAAGAGAGCTCCCAATTCTTTTTAACATTCTTTCTCCCTCTTGCTCTTTCGGTTGCACTCTAATTTACAATCTTTTTGCATAACTTTTTTTGTGCTAGTAGAGAATGTTATATTTCTATCCACATATCCATAAAAGTTACAGCATTTATAGACATTATAGAACATTATAGAAATTTAACAACAAATATGTCCTGAAACAACTGTTAAATTAACTATGAAAATAAGACTGATGTCAGAAAACAATGTGTTTGAGCTGTTTGATCTTTTATTTTTATTTTTTTATTATTTAAGATATATCAGTGTCGATGAAGAAATAAAAAAGGAGAATGTTTCTTTTAACTGTAGAATCGCTGCATCAGTAAAACAAAGGCTGAATCCAAAATTGTGCGATTGTTTTTTTCCTAACACTGAATTTTCAGAGTTGAGAAAACAGGGATTTCTAGGTGCAGGTGTAAGCTCCCCCTGCTTAGAATGCCAGTTTATTGCAGGGCTGGATAGCTGTTACTGTCACTGTTTTGGAGAATGATCCCTGACAGTTGTATTCCTCACTTGTGTCTGATTGTGACATCCAACCCAGCTGGACAGCCAAGCTGGGATCCCTGTCCCTGCAATAATGGACTACACTGCTTTGCCACCAGAGTGCCTTACATGACCAATATTGGCATTACTTATTTGAATCATAATCATAAGTTCTGCGTGCTTTGGGACATACAGCAACTATTCTGGTTTTTATTTGTTGTTGTTTGTTTGTTTTGTTTGTGATGCACCGCACATAAACAAGTATTAGTTGCAAGAGTACTAGAAGCTCCTGTTAATTTTAAATCCAAACTGGTTACTAGGTTACCAGGTTAACTTCAATAAATGTTTCTGGAAGGAATGCGACAGTACACATGCAAAGTATAAAAGGCTGCGAACTTGTTGATTTAAAATAAAAGGATATTTCAGCTAAGAAATGTTACCATTTTTTCACACTGTTGCCAACACTACTGTCACGCAGCCTGTAACCATGGACGTATGTAATGTAATTATGTAATTATCCTGTAACAGTTCAGCAGAAACAATATTTCAATAATAAATCTCTTCATAGTAGAACTTTTGCTTTAGGTGACAATGTGTTATCAAACTTCCCTCAAGTTCCTTAACTTTGGCTGATGCAATTATATGTATGAGGCAGCAATCTGATTCCTTCATTTATAATAACATGGGCAATCTTTTCAACTATACACATTGCAGAAAATCATGACTCAGCATCTTTTCTTACTGCCTTTACCATCAGTGGACTGAAGAGCAGAAGTGATAAGGAAAGGTGATCGCTGTGAAGAATCGTTTCTCATCTCCTCTTAGTTTGAAACTGCTCCCTAATTCTGCTGACTTTATTCTGCTGCTTTAGTGTGATCAAAGTGCACGACTAATTAAAGCAGTAGGAAGAGGAGTGGGGGCAAATAAGAGAGGCACATGCTACTGAAGATAATTTAAAATACACATTAAATATGACAGTGTCTGTGGTTATGAAATCATGTTTGCATCTTATTTGAAAGCTGTTATTGCTTTTACTAATTTGTGATGTATGCTATGTAGCCTATGCTTACGCAAATCATTCCAGTTATGAATTATGATGCACAACAAGTTGAGTAATGCACATGGCTAGTCATCTGCAGTCCTTGGACAGAGTTAGAAGACACTCCTATCACATAGGTAAACTCACAATGCACAATTCAGATGTGCTTGGCTACACAAGTCTTAGGTACTAACATAAGAAATAAAGCACACACAAAACATGCAAATACTTACAATTATACAACATGTTTGATTATTGACAATATATCCAGGTTTATGTCATTATATTTAGAATATCAACAATATGACTCAGTTATTCAAATACTCATTATAAACCATTACTATGGGTGACAAAGTTTGTTTGATTTACATTACATTTTATGGCATTTATCAGATGCCCTTTATCAGAGCGACTTACAACTCTTACAGTCTTACTGTTCAAGCAGTGGTGGGTTAAGGACCTTGCTTAAGGACCCAACTGTGGTAGCTTGGCAGAGGTGGGATTTGAACGCAGGACCATTAGGTCCAGAGCCAAGCACCTTAACCGCTAGGCTACCACAACCTCCAGTGATTGTAAATGGAGCGATAAAAGTCAATTCAGAAAAGTTTCCTTTTGTCCTCCCAGACAGACAGATAATAAAGAGAAGGTAAAAGATGAGGAAACTTCTCATTGTTGATGGTGTCAAAAATAACTTTCCCTATATACTTGCAATCAGTATTGGCAGCAGTTTCTGACAAGACAAATTACATCTCAAACAACCTGTCCACCCTTTTGTGCATCGAAAAAGAGCAGTGTTTTTACTATCCCATCATACCTGCGCCATGGTGCCCTAGATTATATTTGAGACACCACCCATTAAATTATGATCCCAATACATAGACTGAAGATACCAATGCCCATGATCTGTACATGTAGCATCTCTTTATAATAAATGGAAGCTAATGCATATGCGCTCTCCAGTGCTTAATTATATATCCACAGTCAATATGGACAAAAGCAGCTGTTCACAAAGCAACAGCCTCTCTTGTAATATTTTGGGATAAAAAATTTCACTGATGACACATTGATTCAGATCACTAGACCAAAACGGATTAGTCAATTCATTTTCTACAAGCTAAAAAAATTCTGTCACATGATCAGAATTCTGAATACAACCACAGATATGGAGAAAACACTCTCTTAGACTGACAGAACTCCCTGTAGCTTGTAACTTGCAGGTTTCAATATCTCCAGTAAAGTTTGTTTATGGTGCTACTGTTCTGTAACAAAGAGGGAATGGACTGGTAACACATCAGGCTATCAGACAGGTAGGAGCTAATTAAGAAGAAAGCTAGACGAATGTTAAGGGTGTGTGAAGGTTGTATAAGTGGAAGAGTGAAGCACAGCTTATAAGATCTGCCAAAGACCAATTCACAAGGAGGTTGGGCAGACATATAAACATGCTTTTGCATATTAATGGTTTCGTCAAGTCAACTATATTTGCATAGCACAATTTGCAGTACCTCAAAGAAGATTTAAAAAGTGTAGAAAGCATCCAGTACTGTCAAACCCCATTACCTGAAAGCTACAATGTTATGTTGACACCTGTGATAGTGGGTGATTCCACAACCTTAAAACCTTGCTGGATTTAATGGTAATACGGCAGGCAAAACACAGGTCAGACAGTCCAAAGTCAAAAACAGGAGCAAACAGATGAGGCAGAGATGAAGTCGGAGGTCGAAAAATGGGTCAAACACGGTAAGAAAGCAATAAGCAACAAGGTAAAGAGCCAACTAGCTTAACAAAGAGTGGGTGAAAGTGAAGTGCTTAAAAGGGAGAAGGTAATGGGTCACAGGTGTGTGCAATCAGTTTGATTGGTGTGGTGTGGTCGCGGGAGCAGTCAGTGTGCGTGACTCATTTACTTTGATGTTTATGTCTTAGCAGACAATATAAAGTCAAGGTATTTAATTCTTATCTTATGTTGTAAATGTCAATTAATATTTGAATATATAA
>JAYJMA010126165.1:0-16564 GCA_036873895.1 Parotocinclus cabessadecuia | reverse complement strand
ACATCACAGAAACCGACTCTGAAGTTCAGCTTGATTTTAACAGTAATGACTGTGACTTTCTTTAACGATAAGATTTTAGATTAAATTTAAGGCAAAAAACTCAATGCTATCACCCATCTATTCAAAAACCTTCCAGATGCAGCACTAATGTAGATTTCTGTTTAATTACCTCTAAATCAGTACACTGCAAAAAAGGCTAGTTGAAATATAAGAAAAAAATACTTAATTCAAGCATAAAATTAATCAATACTAGTCAAATTATCTGTCCATGCAGCAAGATAATTTTACTTGACAAGAATTCTCAAAATAAGTTTGTTCAAGTCTTGAAATTAGATTGCTCTAACAGGCTGCCAAGAGCTTAAAATAAGTCAAAAAGTACTCATTTTTAGATAAAATTACTTGAAAACAGATTTGCTAGACCACAGTAACAAGTATAATATTCTGAATATGAGCAAATAATACTTATTTAGTTTTTGGAATTCTTAATATAGGTTTTCTAATTTAAGTGTAAAATACTTAGTACTAGGGTAGTATGACTACTTGAAACAAGCTGTCTCATCTTGAAACAGGTACTCCACATTTGACTTGAAACTAAATCACCACCAAAACAAGTGAAAGTTCTGTCAACATTTATTGACTGTACTGCATCAAACCACATGTTTAATACACAGGGGCTTAATACACAGTAAACAATTGAAGTACACAGCAATTGGCAGTTAACCACTGCATAACATAACTTTCCCACTAGTAAAGAACAACTTAGAAGGAAAGATACATCTCAGTATACCGAGCAAACAGCAAGATAGACCACGTTATGCAACTACATCTTAGTAAAGAATTTCCACTATGTGAATGCTTGATTATTAAACCACTTGTTTGTGGGTAGACAAGAGAGGGAGGAGTGCGAGAGAGTAGAAAGAAAGAATCTGTGAATGAGTGAATGAATGAGTAAGAAAGAGAGAAGAGGGAAAAAAAATAGATTGACAGAGAGAGCCCTGGGGGTAAATAGACCGTGAACAACTGCATTTGAACATTACTTTCCCACTAGTAAACAAACAAATATATTAAAAAAAAAAAAAAACAGGCCATATGCAACTACTTCTCAATAAATGATTTCCACTCTGCCATCGCCCTCTTATATGCACCTGTAGCATCTCGATCATGAATTGCGTCACACAGTACCTCAGTTTGAATGACAGAGAGGAGGGTTGCAACACATTTTGGGTATGTCAGGTGCATCGTGTAGTAGTATGCCATTAACATCAACATCCCATCAAAGAACTCCTCCTTTGGTATAGTGCTTAAAGGTACGTTTCCCACGGCAAGGATGCAGACCTTTCCATCAAACAGTAACACTGGACTGGTAAGAGGACGCTTCTCCAAGTAAAGCGATGGATCCTCCCTTGCCTTTAATATAAAAGAAAAAGAAAAAAATGTAAATGTCTGAAGACTTCAAGAGAAAAATCAAACTAGTAAATGCACAATAACTTCACCTAAAGGACATGCAATAGTGCTTCACTGGGATTCCCAAGCCTTTTTGGTGGAGACCAGTCAAAATGGCAATGGTAAAATCCACTGAAAGAGGCATAATTAGATAAATTAACACCTGTGTATCTGAAATCCTGCAGACACAAATAGGAAGCTGAATGATTACAGTAGTTTTACAAGATTCAGATTTGGAATAGAAGTGTAACATACCTTCATGCATATTCAAGGGTATCGGGGGTTTCAAGACTTTCTTCCACACACCATAGAACTGGACATTGGCACAGAAGTTTTCCCATCTTTTCTTTGTTTCATCAACGTATTTGGGGTTGGTGCCACCCAAGATGCGACGCAGCTCATCCATTGCCTAGGAAAAAGTTGTGCATTTAGTGCAGCTGATGTAATTGTACGGAAACAAGCACACCAAAAGCTTGAAATATGAAACTTACATTTTGAGGGTCTTTGAAACATGGATATGCTTCAAATATCTTTGCAATCCTGTCTTCCTCCTTCAACACACTTGAGTCAATGAAGGCCCGTCTTGCATCAAACTCAAGGTCCAAAATTTGAGCAACATCACTATGGTTGGGTTTTAAGTTGGGTTTGCTATACATATTGAAGAGTGTTTTATAGTGCCGTGCCTGCATTTTCAGACTGTCCTGAGGTTCTAAAACAGAACAGTAGAGTTCAGACAGTTTACACACACACACACACACACACACACACACACACACATATATATAAATATATAAAAGTCATTGGTAAATATAATATAATATAATATAATACAATATAAAATAATATAAAAAGTGCCAGTGTAAAAGTAAAATCTGTGTCAAAATATAAATCCTAGGGAAAACACACAATAAAAACAAACAATACAACATGCAGTATTACCTGGACTTAAGTCATCATTGCTGACATCGCTCTCTGGAAGAATGACTGGTGAAGCAGTTGAAGCTGAGGAACTTGGAGTACCTTCTTCTTCTGTACTTGTTTCAAAGAGTGATCTCTTTGCGGACCCTCTCTGTGGCTTTGGGCCCTGCCTCTTTCTTGGAGACTTCATATTTTGCAGTCGTTTATACATTTTAGAGTAAATCGTAAGCTGTGACAAAGCAAAGTTGATAAGTTAAGTTGGCATTTTATCCACCAAGCCCTTAAATGTTTTAGATGCAAAATAACTTACATATGGCAGATCTGAAGTGTCACGTAGCATAGGGTAATAGTCAACGATCTTCTGTGACATTGCTCTCAGCTCATGTTTTGAGGGGTATCTTTCCTCTTTTCCCAGAGGACTAGCACGCAGGATGGCAACCATGCTGGTGATTGTGTTTCTGATGAGCCTGCAACTTAGCTCCTTTGACATCGTGCAAAGTTTTTCCTTTCCATTGCGGAGCAAATCAAAATACTGGCTGCGCACCATGTCCAACTCTGAGTCTGTGTACACTACATACTCTGGTGGGTCTGGCAGTTTCATCGTTTTGGCTGTGATTTCATGAATAGGGGTAGATGTCTGAGGCTGGCTTGTCAACACTGCACAGGTAGCTGACACATTCCCACTTCCTCTGTCTTGATCAGGATCACCATCCTATAAGAATTACAAACACACACACAGAAAACATTAAATAAAATCAAATTTTATGCTTTCCATAAACCTCCTGAGATCCTTCACAGATGCATTACCTTTGGACCAATCATGTCCCATAATTTCTTCCTCTTCAGAAAATTCTCTGGTCCAGGAAAGAGGTCTTTCAAATCTTCCCGACTTAGGGTTTTCAGAACCTTCTCATCAATATTTGCAGCTTTAAAATATCAGTAACATGCCTGGCATCAGCATCACATCACATATTTTTGGTACGAATTCTTCATTGAAACATAGTCTACAACTTTTCATTTCTATGGATATTTGCTAGCAGCATGACTAGCCTAACTAAAAAAGGGCACACATCGTTTTAAAATACATACAAAACGACATGAATACACGAAGAATTCTTACACATCGTCCATTCTGATCAGCAAATAACCCCTAACTTAACAGGCCTCTCTTAGAATTGCCAGCTATTTAATTTAGGTTTATATTACACTTTTCTGAAATGGTAAGGTAGCTTGTGAACTTTATGTTGCTCCATCTGCGCATGATTCCATTAATGTACCAACTGCACCATGCTTTGAAATAGCCCAGTTTAAACACAACTTACCCCGTAGCACCGACAGTGTAGTCTCATCTAAATCATCCATACCGAAGAAAGTGGCTTTTTTCTCTATCGCTGTTCTCAAATGTGAGCCGTTATCTGAAGACAAAACATATTAATAAGTTGGCTAATGCTACCTAGCAAAAAGATCTAATGTAAACTTAAAGTAAAGTAGACTTGATGACTAGCTTTTGATAATAACATTAAGCTCCTCAGTCTGCTTTAACATACAATATGCTTTATGCTTTAACATACAATATAATATGCCAACGATATCGAGAACATAATATTAAATCCGTGCTTACCCCGAAGAACACTTTTCAGACGGCTTCCGTTGCTTTATTCCAAAATGTTGGCGCCAAATCTCTTCAACTGAGGTAATTTTTACGTGACGGAGAGCGAAGAGCAGAGCAGACATGTGCAAATATTTGCTCAGATACAAAATTTTACGACATAAGTATTTGTAAAAAAATAATAATAAAAAAAAACTCGAAGGGAATTCATATTTCTGGTTAGCAAATAGGAAGCACAGATGTAACCAATCCCATGGACAAGCACTGAAACGAGCCTACGAAAGACTACTGGAGTGAGCCATGGCGGTATGGCGGTGTATGATCTGTTTCGTTTTTGTTGCGTTAAGTGTAAAATTGCTCCTCAGCCACATAAATGTCACCCATGGCCGTAGTCAAGATTTTTGGGTTCTTTGTGGAATTGATGGTTGTGAACAAGATTTTTGAGTTTACAACTCATTTTATCGCCATCTTAAACGAACACACGCTTTGTATTTGGCGACCGGATGCCCACCAAGGGAATGGAGGACAACACCTACATCAGCTGTACTTGGGTCAGAGAACTTTGGTGCATCTATTTTTTCTGAAGCCGCTACTCCTGCAAGAACGTCCTTTGTAGAGGAACAGTCACACGGCAGTCCAATTGCAACTTGTATGGAAACTCCTCCTGATTTCCATCCTTGTATTCAGGTAAGTTTTGATTTGGCAAATTGCAATGTTATTTTTAATCCATCGTTACATTAGCCGCTTAATGAACCTTTATTTAACGCATAGAGACAGGCGCAAGTGGGTGTGTGTGTGTGCCCGCGTTGTGTGTGTGTGCCCGCGTTGTGTGTGTGTGCCCACGTTGTGTGTGTGTGCCCACGTTGTGCCCAAATTAAATAATGTATTTTGTTATACCATAAAAACATGTCTGCATTCTTTTCCTAATCCATAATTACTTGAGGAATATATATTATAATATAATATAATTATCATAATATAATATATAATTTTTGAACTCAGTGTTTGAACTTTTTAGCTGATATTTTTAAAGGCTCTATTGAAACACTGAAATTCAGGTGAAAAAGGCCGCTTATCAATTATTCGAAAGTCAATCGATAAGATCAATCAACTAATGATTAATGAATGAATCGATAATTTGCATCCCTAATTGTAGGCTATGAAACTTTATTTAAAAATGAATTTGTATTAAAGATTTGAGTGCATTTGTTATGACTGAGATATTCAATTTTATTCATGAAAGGAAAATAATGGAGCTGGAACATCTGTAACCGAACCGGATATCGGCAAGTCTGCGGCAGCTTTTGCAATCAGTGTACGGGAAGAATGTCATCTGTCACAGGTCAGTTTTGCATAAAAAGTGCATGTAGAAAGAGTGAATGTAATAATAATTTATAAACTGGTAGCCTAATTGTAAAGTAGGCTAATTATAATGCATCAGAATGTGTTGCATTTATTTCTGTGATGTCATGACATTTATATTAGTAAAAATAAAAACCAATTTATGACTTTTCACAGAGGACCGTCAACAGAGTAATTGGGGGGGTGCAACAGTACCAAGCAACTCTCTTGGATACATTAAGGATAAAAATGAGAAGAGTTTTTGACAGACATCCAGAGACAACCACTCAGCTTCAAAATAAGGTTCTGGATACTTTTGATACTTTCAGAGATCCTTTCTCAACCACAGCATATGGACAGAATATGACTATTTGTGAACTATTCAGTCCAGTTTGCCCAGAGGAAGTAATTGTCTCTCAGAAGATTTGTTTGGTGAAGAAAGGTAGTTCAAAGGTTATGGCCATAAGAAACAAAAGTTTTTACTATGTACCACTAATTGAAAGTCTAAAGCAGCTCCTGACCAATTCCAGGATTTTCTCCATGTTGAACACTGTACCACAGAGAAGCAGAGAGGGATTCTTGTATGACTTTTCAGATGGGGCTCTTTTTACATCTCATCCTTTATATTCTGTGAGACCTAATGCTTTGCAGATCATTTTGTACTTGGACGATATTGAAATTTGTAACCCTCTAGGGCCCCATACTTCTTCAAATAAGTTGTTAATGGTTTACTACAGTTTAGGTAATATTGATCCAAAATTTAGGTCCAAGTTAGCAGCAATACGACTCCTTGCTATTGCAAAATCGGTTGATGTTTCTAAATGGGGTATAGATGTTATTTTACAAAGAATTATAAAAGATCTTAATCTGCTTTATAATGGTGTCAAGGTTGAAACACCACATGGTGAAATGGACTTGTTTGGAGCTGTGATAGCAGTATGTGGAGATACACTTGCTCAACATGAGCTTGCTGGCTTTAAAGAAGGGGTTGCCTTTGCCTATAGCAAGTGCAGACAATGTGAATGCACCTTTGAGGATATGCAAATACATTTTGATGAGAATAATTTTGTCAGAAGAACACTAGAAAGGCTTATTAGGCAATGTCTTGAAATAGACAAGGCAAGCACAGATACTTTAAAGGCCTCCCTCAAAACTACTTATGGAATTAATAGAAAAAGCAAACTTATTGATGTTCCTGCATTTGACCTAATCAGACAAACTCCACAGGACATAATGCATGTTTTTTTGAAGGTGTTGCACCAATGGAAATCAAGCTTGTGTTAAAAAGTCTTATACTGTCAGGTAATCTAGAGTTAGATGTGTTCAATTCAGCCATCCAGAATTTTCCTTACTCGCCGCTTGATATACGTGATAAACCTTGCCCTGTTAGTGTCAGCACTTTAACAGCAAGTGACAACAAATTGAAACAATCATGTGGGCAAATGTTAATACTGTTAAAAGTGTTACCTTTTATTCTGTATGATTTGGACAATGAGTATGTTAGGTTTATTGTTAAGCTGATTGAAATTGTACAGATTGTTCTTGCTCCTATTATTTCTTTACAGACAGTAATACGGCTTAAACTTATGATTGAAGAACACCTTAGTCAGTTCAAACATTTATTTCCCGAAACTAATGTAATACCCAAGCAACATTACATGTTGCATTTGCCCAGTCAAATTCAATCCCTTGGTCCTTTAATAAGAACTATGTGCCTGCGATTCGAGGCCAAGCACCGTTATTTCAAACAGTGGGCTCCTAAGTTGAATTTTAAAAACGTGTGTAAGTCACTTGCCAAACATAATCAATTTCTTGAATGTTGTCAGAATGAAATTGGCATTGAGCATCCCATTTTTGCAACCGAGAGAGAATTGGGGCCTGTTACTGATATTTCAAATACTGATTATGTTAAGGCTAAATTTAGAGATTTTTTTAAATATGGACATCAGTCAATCTGTTGTCTCTGTAAAGTGGCTAATTCTCAATGGAAATAAATACATCAGTGGGAAGTCTCTGATTGTTGCAGATGTGAATGATACTTTGCCTGTGTTTGGACTGGTGAAAGACATCTTTTTAGTAGATTCTTCTTTTGTTGCTTTTGAGTATCAGCGTTATGAAACATTGCATTTTGATAACAATTTGTTGGCATATGAAGTTTCAGTTCCTACTATTGCCCAGGCAACTGAATTGGTGCAGGAGCTTTTAGATTACACCTCATATTTTCCAGTGACTTTTAAGGACAATGTGTTTGTGCCAATAAAATATACTCTCTGTGATGTAATTTTACATAGGAATGGCCCTGGGGACGTATAATGAGCTTTGGGTGAGATGTCCTCCTATACTGTGCATTAGTTTGCTGTAACTAGTTATAATATTGGCTATAATATTGTAGGCTGTTTGCTTCGCTGATTCAGTTCCGATTCACTTTTGAAAAGTGGCCATAGCCAATCTTTTGTTGGTTTCTAATTTCAATTATGAAATGCCATTTACCAATAAAAAATGTTTTTAAAAATCTAAATGTGAATTATTCTGAAATTAAGAAATTGAACTTAAATCAAGAAATGTAATGTATGAATCAAACTCAGTTTGTGTGGCTAAATCTTGAAATTAGTTTTGTGTTGTGGAATAAAAGAGTATAAATGGATTTCTAAGGTATTTTTTGCTTGTTTTACCAATAATATTCTAAATTTAAGATTTCTTGACTAAGTAAGATAAGATAGACACATTCAAGATGAATTTAAGACTATACTATGGGACCAAATGTAAGAAACTAGTGAATAACTCTTAAAACAAGATAATCAATCTTAAATTTCCTAATGTAAGATTTTAAATCTTGGTAAGAAGACAAACATTTGCAGTGCAAGACTGCCTTGAGGTCACAGACTTACCGACCAGTACTCTGTGACCCACACGGAGACGACATCAACGGGCTCACAGAGTGCATCGCTGACAACATAAACTTCATAAACTTGTGTGGACTTTACTGTCTCAACCAATGCTGTTAAATGCTACCCAAATAATAAGCTGTGGGTAACAAAGGACATTAAAGTTCTCCTTAACAGCAAGAAGAGGGCCTTTAGAGCTGGAGACAGAGGAGGTGAGAAAGATCCAGAGGGAACTGACAAGTTAACAAGGATGAAAGTAGGCACAGGACAGCGCTGCATGTCAGATAGAGTAGTCCGCAACACTGGAGCCCCACAGGGAACTGTCCTCTCTCCTTTCCTCTTCACCCTTTACACCACAGACGTCAGCTAGTGCACAGAGACCTGCCATTTTCAGAAGTTTTATGATGACTCTGCATTAGTTGGATGTATCAGCAGAGTCTGTGAGCAGACTAGCATCTAGAGCTCAATGTGACAAAGACAAAGGAACTTGTGATAGACCTGAGGAGGGACAAGGCACCGGTGACCATGTGTCCAAAGTCATCTCTATTTTTTCAGAGAGGAGGATGCTGTAAAATTCAAGTAAAGTATTTCTGATTCTGATCAAATGATCTTCTGCTTTAAGCAACCTTGGTACTACAGGGCTTGAAGAGTCCATGTCTCAATGAGTCAGAGCCTTTGTGGCATGACCCTATACAAAATCATGCATAAAGTTTAATTTTTATGGCAGACTGTTGGAAAGACCAATGGCATAAGCACAAGCAACAGTGAGATCATTTACTTAACGAACCTTTTTATTTGCATTGAAAGAACATGCTATTGAATGTGTGTGTGGTTTTTGTTCAGTATAGCAAGGTTTCCTGTCACTGTGGGCCGCAGGGCACAGAAATACGTTGCTGAGTCTGACACCATAGCAGAGGACATGATTAGATCCACTCGATTTTTAGCATCATTTATCTTTGCAGACAATCCAGGAACTGGATGATCAGCTTGTTTTATATATTTCAATTCATCCATCAAAATAAGAAACTGTAGTCTGGATGTAGAATACTGACGATACCAGAGCAGATAATTATTAGTACCATCTCCACTGTAATTGCAAGATAGAGTAACAGAAGTTCTCTCTAAGGCATTCTCTGCTGTAGAGAGTTGTTTGATTTCTGCTGCTGAATTATAACCTGTCAATAGAGAAAGATCTGTTAATAGATTTGTAAGCAATATCAGTCAATTGCTGTTAATATTTGCTAATATGCTACAACTTACTTAGTAGGATAATAAGTAGAAAAAGTTGTCTAAGTAGTCCCATGCCTTTAGTGCGGTACCACATGGTGTGACGTTTACTGATATATTGTGTTTGCTTAAACCATTACCTCTCTTTACTTCACCTCCCTCTTCAAATGTTGCAACCCATTTAGTATTTAGTAATCTGTAGATTGCTGTGCCATCTTGTGTATACTTCTACTAATTACAACCTTTTAAAAATTTGTTTTTTCGTTTGATGGGGTTAAATGCAAAAATGTTTGAATTGACAGGCATTTTCAATCAATCCAGAGATGCTCAGTTGGGTCAGAGCTCTGGCTGGTCCACTCAAGGACATTCAAAGAGTCTTTCCTAAGCCACTGTGTTTACTAGGCTGTGTGGTTAGCTTCAATGTCTTCCTTTAAGGTGAACCTTTGTATGAGGTCTCAAGCAGTCTGGATTAGGTTTTCATTAAGAAATTTATATGTATTTTGCTCTATTCAACTTTTCTTCCATCCTGAGCAGTCTCTTTGTATCAGCCTCTGGAAAACACTTCCACTCCTTGATGCTACCATGGGTCACTAAAGGAATGATATTGGTATTTGGTTTCTTCCACATATTAGAATTAGAATTCCCACTGAGAATCCTTTGGTGCTTTTTTGCAACCCCAGTCAAGCTTTCATGTGTCTTTTACTGAGGAGAGGCTTCTGTCTGGCCTCTCTGCCATAACACTCAGCTTAGCGCAGTGATGGTTTCTCCCATTTGCACAGAGAATATCTGGAGCTTCTTTAAATTATATTTTTAAATGTCAGAGCTATGGTTATAGTCAATAAGATGTATGGTGATCTGGGATGTTGGGTTGCTGTCTTCTTGCCTTCTTAGTGCAATCACTAAGGCTTGTTGTTTGCTGGTTCTGTCCTGCTAATGCTGCGTAGTCTTTTGCTGCACATCAGTAGTTATTAATAGACTTTGTGCTAATAAATAACTACATTTTCTCTTTTCTCTCTAGGCTTGTCTTACCAGCTCTATCCCCACACACTAATGTGTTCCTTTTTGATTTAGCTCCACACAAGTTGTTTCAGTCTTCAGTTCTAGACCCATCATGTCCTTCACTTAGTTGGGGATGACTTGTGACATGTGATCCTGCAGTGACTCTGTGTACTGAACTAAATTATGCCAATATGCCTATTTTTTACATTATTTTATATAATATTTTATTTATCTGCTTTTTTTACTTCTTTTCCGTTTTTCAGCTATAACTATAGACATATTGTATATACCATTTCCCCTGTCTCTGTGTTTGTGCACTGTATATAATAAAACACCATGCTTGCATTGTTGTATGCCTCCATATTCCTGGGAACTTCACACAACCCCAGCATTCGTTACAGATACATTTGTATCATTTTCAAACCACTCTAGGAGTAAGGGTCCCCTGAGTCTTGATCCTTCCAAATTCCTTATAGTGTTTAGCGAGTTTTTCCTTGCTTCGGTCGCCTTAGGCTTGCTTAATTCAGCAATGGCCCTAGATCTTTGATTAAAATTGTATAATTTCAGACTCTGAAATGTGACATCAGCACCATATCACCCTGCCACTAATGAAAGATTTGTACAGCAGAGTACAGTACAGTTAGGAAAATAATGCACTCAATGCCAAGGAATGGCATGAAAAGTTAAATATATCACATTAAAGCAAAAGCATGCCAATATGAAGCAATTACAACAGGAATAATTTAGCGTCATCCGCTCCCATTCCAGGGGGATATGCTGTAGGGGGTCTGACTGATCTTGGGTAACTTTAAGAATATGAGTTTTAATCATATTTTTAAATGATTTCATTAATAATGAAGTAAGACGAAAATCACCCCAAACTAGATGAGATACCTTAGGAACCGTGACAACTGTGGAGTATTTCCATGTCAAATGAACAATACCACTAGTCAGGGAGTGTTGAAATAATTGTTGGAATACAACCACCAACTGATTAGCACAGTATTTTATGTTATATATTTTTATCTCCGGCCACAAATTCAATCTGAGCCTGCAGCTTTATTTATACTTGTAGATTTAAAACACTGAGACACACTAGATAAATCAGTGTTAATGAGCTGTATAAAACTCATACTGTCAAGCCATGTTTCTGTAAAAGCCATCAAGAAAGCATTCCTATATTCGTGCATGAGATTAACGTTTGCTTGCGATTCATCCACCTTGTTTCTCAATGATCGAACATTAGACATGAGCACTGCAGGAAGAGGAATAAACTTATATAATATAGAATAAACTTATATAATATAGCAATCTTGCTCCGTGCGTGTATAAAATATGCTTTTCTTCCTCTTTATAATTGCTTCTAGATCTTTTGTAATCCAAAGCTTATTATTAGAAACATGGTAATGGATTTGAAGGGATATTACAATCAACACAGGAGGCAACATATGATGATAGTATATCTGCTTAAACGCCAAGACTGTCTTCAGGATTTAAAAGTGAAGAGGTACACTCAAAACTGTCACACACAGTCACACACAGACTGCTCAGGTGACCACACCCAGCCTATCACAAGCTCCTCATCACATCCTTCTAATCACACACACCTGTTCCTCATTAGCTTTCACCCATATAGTCACTCTATGCACCTCAGTTCACTGCTAAGTCTTGTAGTCTTACTTCTTTACCAAGCGCTTGTCTCTGGGATCGATACTGCTGACTCACCGTGCTTCTGACCCATATGAATTCCATTTGCCAATCTTCGACTGCCTTTTTGTGTACAACCCCGGACTGGTTATTGAAGCTGTTTTTGCCTATCACTGCTCTAATAAACGCCAGTGTATGTCTCTGTATGCTGTGTTTGGTTCCTACATTTTTACCGAGGACCTTTATCCTGACCAATGTAAAGGGTTTTTGTTACAATGCGAGCTCTATTTCACACATTACCCACCTGACTCGGATACAAGACAGATTGCGCTCATTACCTCTCTGCTCACCAGCCGAGCCTTGGAATGGGCTACAGCCATCTGGTCACAACAGGGTCCGGAAGCCAAGGAATATGAGTGCTTTTTGTCTGCTTTTCTAGCAGTTTTCCAGCACCCCTGCGCCGGTCGCTCCTCTTCTGAACAGCTCCTGGCATTATGACAAGGTACCCGCACGGCCGCGGACTATGCATTACAGTTTCGTACCCTGGCAACTCAGAGTGGCTGAAATGAGGCAGCGCTTTTCCCCACCTTCCGGCAGGGACTCCTGAGGAACTCCAGACCGAGCTCGCCGGCCGCAAGCATACCCCGGGTGAGTATGGTTCATACCACTGCCTCCTTTACATTACCCGTCATACTCCACCTTCCTCACACCACTCTCTCTCTCCCAGTGTTGATCGACTAGGAAGACCAGGGAAACTTCATCACCAAAGGTCTCATCATTACTCAGAAGGTCCCCTGTTCTGACCTCTCGACGAGACGCTTCGTCACAGCGGCGGACGGACAAGAGGTCTTCTCACCTGAGTCACCGCCCAGCTGAAAATGTTCACTAGTGCCACGCATGTGAAATTCATTACATTCCTCTCCATGCCGAGACTCACTCACGCGATCATCTTGGGCCACCCCTGGTTACATCAACATGACTCTACTATCCCATGGATGCAGAGAGAACTGGTCCATTTTTGCCTCAAGAACTGCCTCCAGTTACCCTCTACCCACATCAGTTCTATCCACCCCAGCGCCCGGCTTTCATGCTACTTACCAATGTGCCCCAGGATTACCAGGATCTTACCCAGATCTGGCTGAAGAATTGGCGATGGACTCTTACAATAAGAAGTACCTCTGTCTTAGCCTGATTCACCCCTCCACCTCCCCACTATCGGCAGGCTTTTTTTTCATCCCTAAGGCTGACTTATCTCTTCGGTCTTGCATTGACTACCGGGGGATTAATCGCATCACCAAAAGATATTCTAGCCTGCTCCCTCTCATGCCATCAGCTCTGGAACAGCATCGTTCGGCGCAGTGGTATACCAAGTATACAAGGACAAGGAAGTCCATGCGTTCATCGCCTCTTGCAGTACCTGCACCCAGTGCGCCCCCCCCCCTTTCTACGGATCGGACCCTTCCCCTACCCATACTGCAATAGTCCTGGTCTCACCTGGCTCTGGACTTTGTAACGGATCTCCCTCCTTCCCAGGGATACACCCCCATTCTCACCATCTTGGACTGGTTCTCCTGAGCTGTCAAGTTTATCTTCCCACGGCATTCGAAATGGTGGAACTAGTATTTGAGAATGTGTTCACGACGTTCGGTGGGCGACCACATCCAGCCCATCACACGCTCCTCATCACTGTCGTTCTAATCACACACACCTGTTCCTCATTAGTTTTCTCTCATATATTCACCCTATGCACCTCAGTTCACTGCTAAGCGCTTGCCTCTGTGATCGTTACCGCTGACTCACCATGCTTTTGACCCATATTTCTGCCTTCCTGTTTTGTTACGTCTCGCTCCTTCGATTATGTTTGTCTATATTCGACTGCTTTTTTGTGTATGACCCTGGATTGGTTATGGTACTCGTTTGGTTTCTCTATTCTTACGGACAAGTTACATAAACACTCTCTTAGATTTTAAGTGCCATTTTCTGACCACACTTTGACATTTTTTCTCATCTTCTTTGCCATTTTAACCACCGTTTTGTAAAATGGAGCCAACTGTACAGAGTTATGGTCTGCAGAGCCCAGGGGGGCAACATAATGGACTTGCATGCATTTCAAACAGACCCATAACACGTCCAACACCTTGCCACAGCGTGTAGGAGATGTAGCATATTGTTGGTAATTCTTTAGACTTTTGTCCATGGAACAATGACTAAAGTCTCCAAGAACAAACTTAGGAGAGTCTGGAGACATGAATTTGAATTTTAAATTCATTATTTGAATTGTATTCACAATGCGTTTGGAAGCAAATTCTCCATTAGCTTTAGGATGAATATACACAAGGATAAAAAAAACAGCTGAGGAAATTCTCTAGGGAGGTAAAAAGGCTCTAGTGAAACAGGCAAAAGTTCAATATCAGATTCACAGTCTTTCACGAACAACACAGGTTTTACGCCAATATTGATTAACATATAAGCACAAGCTTTACCAGTTTTTAACTTATTGCAATCTTAGCGCAGAGGAGTTCCAAATCCATCAAAGAACAGTTCATTATAGTCAAAACTACTGTCAAGCCATGTTTCTGTAATAGCCATCAAGGAAGCATTCCTATATTCGTGCATGAGATTAACGTTTGTTTGCGATTCATCCACCTTGTTTCTCAATGATCGAACATTAGACATGAGCACTGCAGGAAGAGGAATAAACTTATTAAAAAGTTTGATTTTCTGTTTCAAACCTCCTCTCTTGCCTCTGTGGTGGTTTGGCTGGGCCATTATGCTGGCTGGTGTCAGGATAAGACAATAACTCCTCTGGTATATTCCACAAGGTGTTGGAGGTGTCAGAGAGTAATCCTCTAGTAATCTCTCTAGTGTAGACATGACACAATGCCATGTCTGAAATAAGACCAGTTCCAAACTCCATGGCAAACAATCCAGGTAGCAGACAGCACAACAGGCCCAACTGGCTAACTTGTTGTGTTCCACTGAATTAGCAAGCTACATTTTTTAAGGTTTTAAAGAAAGTTTAAAGGACTCTTAATCCTATTCTATTTATATAAGTACGATTGGGATTTCAGAAAAAATTGCACAGTACATTTTAAATCAGGAAGAGTTGCAGTGTGGATTTCTTTAAAATCCTTAAAAATGTATCTTGCTAATCCAGTGGAACACAAGGCTCAAGTTACTAAGGCTCAAAAAATGAACAGACAACAAACAGTAAGCCCAGCCTTCTCGCTACAAGAGCAGTGCCCCCATAATAGTATGTGATCACTTCAGGTTTATTTTTCATTTAAACTTTCTAACAACAGGCACTTCAAGGTAAAACTCAATAACACTCTTTCCTAAAGCCATACTCAAGAAATGGGAGTACCCCAGGGAAGTATTCTCTCTGTTACCCTATTTAACCTCAAAATTAATAGTGTAACTAAAATAATACCACCAGGTATATTCTACAGCCTATATGCAGATGATCTTCGCGTTGCATTAGAAGAAAGCTGGTCACCTGTAAACTTAGATTTTACGTTTCCAGCATTTAGCAGACGCCCTTATCCAGAGCGACTTACAACTCATATAGTCTTACAATCCAAGCAATTGTGTGATAAGTGCCTTGCTCAACAACCCAACTGAGGCAGAGATGGGATTTGAACGCTGGACCTACCTTAACCTCTAGGCTACCACAGTCCCCAGATAGATACCTTGACTAAGTTGAGATGCTTTCTGGGGTTTCACGGATATTACAGTTCTTGCATTTAGGAAGTTAGGTCACTTTTATCTTTAAGATATGTTTTCTCCCAAATTTATCATTTCATACCATACATTATTAATACAGAAATTTCAGTTTATTTCACTCTAATAACATCTTCAGCCTCCCAATAGCAAATGATTACCCTCTAACTATATTTTCCTTTACCTTTCTATTAATAGTAGTACATTTATACAATATCAGTACAATATCAGTAGTACAATATCATGTACAATAAAAATAGAAAACTAGAAAATAGAAAAATAAAGCTTTCTCTCTCTCTCTTTGTTTATTTTTCTATCTTCTTTTTTTCTTTACCCATGCACAATATTCTCACTAATCTCTCAACTTCATAATCACATAGTCCTTGGAAAAAATGTATTGTGGATTTTCGCTGTTTCGCGGGTTTTGCTGAACTTTTATATTTAAAAAAATCACTAAATTTATTTAAAAAAATATATCAAAAATATTAATTAAAAGGATTGTTATAAATTGTAAAATATTATAAAATATATTATAAAATATTATAAAATATTAAATATTTTGACCCATATTTAAGTAGCTGTTGTGCTACTTGTTGTGTCTACTTAATATGTAAGATATGAGGTGCTGTAAGCTCGATACGGACGGAGCATGCGTGATATGAGAGTGATGTATGGAGTGTTAAGTAAAGAGAATGTTCGATTACTTCAGCGTGTTGCTTGATTATTCAACAGTTAAAAACACTACAATAGCGTATTTACTCAGCGGATGAATACT
>JAYJMA010126136.1:0-16568 GCA_036873895.1 Parotocinclus cabessadecuia | reverse complement strand
CACACACACACACACACACACACACACACACACACACACACACACACACACACACAAACACAAACACAAACACACACTGCACTGAGCGCTTTTGAGCTCAAGGGTTTCACTAATGCTATAGTAGCACGTATCAAAACAAAACAACGTGGTGACGTGTGACCACATGGCACACCTGTCCTAGCAGAGAGATGCTTTTTTTTTTTTTACCAATCACGGCTGTGTTTGTAAGGCATAAAAATGCATTAGTAGGAGTCAATAAGTACCCAGTTTTTGAAATTCTTTAAAAGCCACTCCTACTTGGCATACACTCACCACCAAACAGATATCACATTTATCCAACTCTTCATCCACTCTCTTCAAAACGTCTGGATCCAGTGACTCGCCAAACCACACCACATGAGGCCTCAGAAGACCATTACATCCCAGAGTCTCACATCTACACAAACACAGATACACACAATTTTACTTTAAATACAATATATGGATGGAAGTATTAATACATCTACACATATAGGTGATGAAATTCCAATTAAAATTCATAAGCAATACGAAGAGTCCACTCTTCAGAAATCCTTTGTACAACATTTTGGACTGTATCTGTGTTACACAATTACACATTCCGCCAGAAGAGCATTTGTAAGGTCAGACACCGACGTTGGATGAGAGGCCCTGGCTAGTTCACCTTAAATATGTTTAATGGGGTTGTTATCGGGGCTTTATGGGGACAGTCATATTTACACAAACTCACTAAGCCATGTCTTATGGATCTTTTTCAATTATTTACTACAGTCATGCGCCAATGGGAAAGGGGCTTCCCTAAACTGTTCCCTCCAACATGGAGCACAGTGCAGTTAGGCAGGTAAGGTTCTCTGGGCATTTGCCAAATCCATATTTATATAACAGACTGCCAGATAGAAAAGCGTGATTTGGCACTCCATAGAACACGTTTCCACCGCTCCAGAGACCAGTGGCAGCTTTCTTAACACCACTCCATCCAAAGCGTGGTGATGTTAATATCAGCAGAGCATTGGCTTTTTATACACAAATACCTTTTATGCACCTTAATCGTGACACATCGTCTCCTATTTTGTGGCCAAGATGGTCTGGTGACAGCCTATTACAGTAGCATGCTCAAATTCACTGAGCTATTTAGAGCAACCCATTTTTTTGTGAATGGTGGTGTGTAAAGGCAGACTGCATGGCTAAAGACTTTATTTTATATATGTGTGGCAATGGAATGGAATGAAACATGATTAAGAGGTGTGGTCTAATGCTTTTGTCAATATTGTGTATTTCCTGAGTACATAATGAATACCTCTATTCAATAAGGCCAGGAAAATGTACTTATGGATTTGGTTACTGCATTGCATGTTTTGGTATGTTAATGGTAGCTACTGTTGATAAAGAAACATACATAGTTGAGGAATATTTGTTATGATGTTTGAGACTGCACATGTAAATGCTGCCCTCTGCTGGACAGTGCAATAACACCAACAACCTGTAAATCATAATTCGAGAGAGAGTTCTCTGCATGATGTTGATGTTGATGTTAATGTTGGAGAACACAAACCTAGGTAAATCCTCCACTGGTATCCGGGCATCTATGGCTTTTGGCTCTGGTGCCCTGAGGAATTTAAAGCATCTGTGTAAATACAAAGATTCTTCATCCTCTTGGGCATCCAAGTCTATCCATCACTGTATTTACCCTTTCCCCTTCAAAGCAGGGCAGATTGGACTCTTGTAGTTTGACTTGACTTCACCACAGCTTGTGCAGCGAGTTTTAAACAGACTGCCTAAGCAGAGGGAAGCAGAGAGTGTTGTTTTGGCATATCATTTGCACTATAGAACCTTCTTTAACTTTGTATTCATTATTAAATATCCCCTAATATCTTTAGCAGTATTTCGCACACACAAGTTTTATATAACACTTTTTTTAATTAATGTTTTTTTTTTCTCTGAATTACAGTTAAAAGTTTGGATATTTTTGGGATTGTAAATAATTGGGGATGGGACTGTATGAAGTCATTTACGCATGTATACGTCATTTTTTTTTATACTTTGCATTATACTTACACCTTAAGGGAAGTTTCAAGTCAGCAGCTTACATTGCATACTTTAAAATTACTTATAATACATTACAATTATTACTTCTGAAAACTCCTCATATCAAACAAGAAATCACATATAGGGACACTGGAGGTAATGCACAGTTGCTGTATCTCACCATGAATCTCCAGCACATGTTTGGATCCAGCTCGATGGTGCAGCTCGTCAATGTTCTGCGTGATTACTGTTACAGAGCGCCCCTGCTGGCTCAGACGAGCCTCGCACTCCGCTATTGCCAGGTGAGCTACATTGGGTTCCTTACTACCCATTACCTGTGTTCAAAATACAACACACAACATGACGATGAAAATAAAGCTCTGTAATGGATCTGTAATGTAATGTAATACTCAAATTACACTGGTTATTACACATTGTCGCCCCAACAGATTATGTACATACATACGCTATATATCCAAGTAAATGACTTTCTTTATAACCCACATATCATTACAGATTATAAATATGTAACATGGGGCAGCACAGCAACAAGGTCCAGGTTCAATCCCAGGATGTATGGCCTGATGAGCAGCCTGGATACTTTGTGTGTGTATGGGGAGTTTTCGAAGCTCGCTGCAGAGAACAAACACAGGGCATCCGGAGCAGCAACAGTCAGGCAGCAATTGCCAACAGTCGCCTATATGAGCCTGACAGTCAGAAGGTTAAGCAAATAACGTGAAAAAAATCATGTAATTCATCGGGTTGAACGACCAGCCTTTTTCAATGGTGGAAAAATAGTTGTGCCTGCAAGTATTTTGTATTTTTTCTCTGGGAAAAAGTCAGTAAAAATATGTTTTAGTCGAAGATAATTTTATTCTTCTTTTTTTCCCAGATCGCATAGCCAGTAGCACTCATCATAACTAAATCAAAACATTTACAGGTTGTCAATGTGATCGGTATCGGTGATCAGAAGTGACTGACACTCATGGGTGATTGTTATCAGTATCGGTAGCATAAAACATGATCGGAGCATTTCAAGGCACAGGTGCTCAAATCCATTCCTTCTGAATAAATGCTGTGCAGACACATGGGTGCTGTGGTGTTCACCAAAGCATGTCACATAAATATCTACTGGTGTTATCCTACCTCCCGTCTGTAGTGATAAAACTCCCACACAAGAGACGGGTCACGGGAGAAGGCACTAGGAGTGGCCAAATCCTGTAAAAGAAAGGTATTCATGTTAGTCACCCAATATACACACACACACGTTTGGTGTGGAGGACCTTCACTGACCTGCACAGAGCTCAGATCTAAAGGCATTTAGGATAACCTGAAATCCAGAGTCGGACCCCTTAATATTATTGCCTGAACTCCCTTTATGCTTTTGTCGCTGAATGGAATCAAATTGCTTCTTGTGAAATGGGAACCAACTGCATAGTATTGGCCATACGTTTTTTCAAACAAGACATTTAACAAGGATGAAGAAAGAACTGTGGTGATCAAATGCTTCTGTAAACACTATTAGGAAATGTCCATTACCTGAGCTTGCCATTTCCTCCAGAATCCCCCAGCTCCTCTGAATGTTGGCACCCCACTCTCCGCACTCACTCCAGCTCCAGTGATTATCACTACATGCTTGGCCTTGGCGAAGTCCTTACGAAAATGTGTCAAATCTGCCTCAAACACAGCATGATAATGCAAATATGTGCGTACCCAAATATGAATATACAACAGCAATTTTGCGGAAATACAACAACTATGTTACTTGAGCTTGGTCTGGCCATCTGAAGCACCCTAAACGAGAATCCGACATAAAATTGAAAGGTCACGCTCCTGGATGTCAGCTTCTGCAAAATCATTGAGTCTCCTAGATCAGTTTAACAGCTACAACGAAACACAAACGTACAACATTATAAATACGTCTTAAAACACATCTTCTAAAAGCCTTGTTAAACAAAAACTATACAAAAAATAGAGGACGTTTCATTTTAATAATTGCTAAATAATGGCCTCTGTGACAAATAACATTAAGGTAAATTTAAATGTAACAAACACGTCAACTGCTGCTTTTCTTGTTTTCTGAATGATTCTGCTAATGTTTGCTGAATTAGTTTTTGTGCTCACACCTTGGGTTAAGCCTGTATTCAGCTGACATCCAAGTTCGCCATAATCTTCATGTTCTGCAAAGCAACTAGTATGTAGATGGAGAAACAGGTTTGTTGTTAAGCTTTAACAACAACAGATCTCCGGTTTGCAGTTGTGGTCTTTAGAGCAACATCCGTTTTTTTATGCCAAACCATTTCTGGGCAAAAGAGTACAGCACACATCTAGCGATTAAATCTAATGATGATGACTGTGCTTTGGGGGAGTCTGTGTTTGTATCTAGTTGTAAACTATTTTTTAAGCTTAGACTATTAAAACAGCAATTAAGATATTATCAGGAACGATACAGACCGCACCTAGTACTAACCCCTAGTACTCAACTACTGACTATAGTGTTCCAATAAGTAAGTTCCAGTGTTCCCAGTTAATGTTATATTACATTTAAGACAATGTTTGGAACTAAGAATTTAAGACAACAACATAGATTGTAAGAATAGGATACATTAAAAAAAACTTGTAAAATCTCTTCCCTGTTCCTTGTGTCAAGAACAATCTGAACAGGAAGAAGGAACTGAAAATACAATTTATTTTTTTACAGTACTCTTTATAACCAAACAGACCATGGTAAAATAACCTGACATTTGTGTTCTTTCTGTAAATTCCTTATAATGTTTGGTTTAAAGAGAAGGTAGTTTTTGTTGACCTGTAACACACCATGACTATGCGAGCTAAATATTACATTTTGGGCATAACATTAAAGAAATAATTCAAGTAAACTGCTCACAAACATTAGGGGATATTTTTAAATCAATATGAAGCGCAATTAGATGCAACCTCAATTATCACCTGAATAAATTAATCACCATAATTTACAAATAAATTCTTTAAACATCCTACAACGTGACTTTGTGGATTTTTTTCTTATTTTGTCTCGGCTGAAGTGCACCGGTGATGAAACTTACAGACCTCTCTGTATCTTTCCAAGTAGGAGAACTTGCACCATCAGTGGCTGTCTAAATACTTTTATGCCCCATTGTATGGACTGTTGGATAAATCTGGAAAGCAACCTTGGATGCAGGAATAGGATACTTTAGAAAAACTGTAAACCACTTTTGGGTAAGAATAAGAGAAATGTAATAGTAAATGAAGACAACCGGGACACGAACGGGACATTCAACCAAGGAGGACGAGGCCTTTTTTGAGTCTTGGTCCTCCCAAGGTTTCTTCCTTCTACGTTCAAGGAGTTTTTCTTTGTCACTGTCATCCCAGGCAATTGCTCAATTTGGGATTGGCCTTTTAAGATAATATAAGATTTTAAAGCTGCTTTGAGACAATGCACAATTGTAAAAAGCGCTATAGAAATCAATTTGAATTTTGAATTTGAACGGGGAGAACATGCGAACACCACCGGCAGCTGCCAGCCCAGAACTGAATCTTAAATACCATTAACGGTGCGGTAAACTACTGTACCTTAAATGGGAGCACTGAACAAATTACATTTTTATTAAAAATATAGGCCGTGTTTCTGAGTAAGAAGTCAGTAGTATCATAGCCTCTGTTACGTAACACACTCACACAGCTAGGCAAAAGTAACCTAGAACTGTAGTTTCTATAGCGAACATGACATTCGTTGATTCGACATCAGCAATAGCATAGGAGCAGAGTATCGCACATGCAAACTAAAAATATATAAAATGCCTAATGTTGCACTAAACCCATCTTACCTCCTTCGCTGCCTTAAGCTCGTTGTATGGCAAACCAGTAAACAAATACATCAGTCAAGTTCACCTGTAGAAACAGCGATTTGTTATTACAGCGATTTATGCAGGAGGTGAGAGGCTGTGTCTCAATCCACATTTAACTGTACTAGAAAGGTAGTGACTTTACCGTTGACACCGAAGCTGCGCCTCCGGGACGAACACGAGCAGCACACTCGTTTAGAAGCACCGAGTCGATGGTTGATTAGCAGTCCCGTAAACACGTGATCAATGACGGCTGAAGCGTCCCCCTTCACGCAACCACGTGACTGTTCATTCGGTGCTCCAAAAAAAAAACCCTAAAACCCTACCACGTGGCCTGTTCGAACGTTCATGAGCAGGGTTTAGCTAATTAACGTTGTCTCTTTGTATATATATATAAATATTCCATGATTGTTGACATAACTTATTATTTACAAGTGTTTTGCTGTTCATTACAGTTGGAGTGTTTGGTCTGCTTCCAACCTATAACAAATAAAATACTCCATACTGAGACAGATACTTTTTCAAAACCAAATGAAATATACTATACTGCTGACAAACAGGGGATATTTCATTATGGGATGTTTCCTTTTAAAGTATGCCCATATTTTTTGTCCACAGTTAGATTTCATATACAATGGACTTTACTTTGTTTGATTAATTCATATAAAGGTCACGTAGTCTTGTCTTAATTAACTAACAGATGATTTTTATAGTACAGTTTATACAAGTTCATTTGGTATGATATTATTATAAGTCATTTAAGTAAACTAAGCATTGTGTTTAGTGTTAACAAATTCACAACACTTTACATTTAAGAGACCATGATAATTAACATTGTTTATGTTTAACGTATATACCGGTATAGTTTCAGTTCTGGTTCAGTAGAAGGCTAGTGTTTTGGCCACCATTTGTCATAAGCAAGTAAGGTTTTTGATGCAACTGGTTGCATTGCAAAGCATACTTTCCTCATCATAGGCCAAATTAATATACAGGTATGCGCCGTTTAACGTAATTCTGGACCCACGTCCATGAAGAATTATAATTGGATACAAATAATTGACCTTATAAACACTTAAATTCACATCTGAATGACAGGAAACGGTGACGTTTCATTATTGGTAACTCATTTTATTAAAAAAAAAAACTACAAATTACTGTAATGTACAGTAGAAAACTGTACTAAATATTTTTATATTGTGCTTTAATGTAATGTAGAATGTAATGTGCAACTTAAATGGTGCACACCTGCACAACCAAGACACAATCAGGACACCATGGTGTAGGACTGGCTAAATGTCACTGTGGCACCTGATCATGGCTAACATTAAATATTATATAGAAAAAAAGCATGCATTAGAATTCCCATACTTAGCAGACAAGGGATAGGGTTTGAAACGTGACATTTTTAATACACATTTTCAATGGAAGAAAAGTAAATTGGTATTAATTTACATGTGTTTACATACGTTTCTTCACATTAACATAAAATACTATGTCACTAAACAAACCATACATATGCCCATGAAGGATATACAGTATAGTACCAAGCTTTATTTAAAACTCTGTAACACAGGAACCATGCTTGTAAATAGGTAACCAAATGCTTACAAAATATTATTTTACCTTTACCAATAAATCTCCAACACCATATAGCAAAACCCACTGTAAAAACATTGTATTACTCACTTTTTGAACTGAACAAATAATGGATATGAATAGATTATTTATTTAGGCTTTAAAATCTTCTTCTAGAAGTTTACCCACAAAAGGCACTGCATTACACCAAATAAGCATTTGAAATTAGATGCTGGTTCATTTGCATAAAGTTCTTTGTATCATAAATTTCAGCATTTCATAACTTTAGTCTAATTACTTCTAAAAGGTGAGGTACATCTGTTTAACCCACACAGCATGATATACCCAACTGTCAGCCTAAACTGCATGGAAAATGGTAACAAAGAACCACCATATGTAACTCTACACTGCTCATGACTCCCAAATTCACAAAACCAAACAAAATACCAGGACATATCCACACCAATTAATACTGATAACTACACTGAGGTCTTTTGTACCACCGTCTTTACTAATACTTTGTTTCATTTTATCAGCTAGACGTTTAAAAACTACAGGTTGTCTCTCACTGCTGTGTGGAGAATGGTTCTTAATGTCTGGTGAACTGCAGACCTAAAGTCACTACGCCTACACAGTTATTTGCATGTTTGGTTCGTTAGTTGGATAATTTAACGTCGCTTTTAGCATCAATGGCATTTTTCACAGTTATGAGGTTACAGAGATACACAAGTTTAATTCAAAACAAGTCACTACATATTCATATCAGATAGCATAACCATGTAACCTAATGCATGACTTTGTACTCTACATGGACATGGGGATATGACACCTATATAGTAAGTTTACCTTGAAAAGTAACCAGAATGTAGGTAGAAAAGAATTAATTAGTGTAAAGGATTGCTCCAACAAATCACTAAATTACCACTACAACTTTATTTCAGTAAAGTAATGCCTAAACTATGCATTGATCCAGCTAACTAACTAGACCTCAAAGTGTAGTTTAGATAACCATCACGATCCAAAAGTAGTTCAAGAACTGATTTGTTAGTGCATTCTACTTGTTAAGAGGGGATTTGAGGACATTTGTGACATATCTGTCTTAGCCCAACACACTGAACAAACCTAATGGAAAAGAAACCACAAAGGTATAAACAACAGGGGAAAAACATCCATCTTCCTTTCAGTTAAAAACAGAGCATGTCAACTTCTCGGGCATATGGACTGCAGGACAATAGTCCCTATTGAGCTTTTTCACACATTTTTTTATGACTGAACAGAAACCCTTTTCTTGCTGTCTCTGTGTAAGGTTAGGAAACCAGCATATTGGATATGGGAATAGGAGTTTATCAACTGTCAATTTTTGATTGCTGCTGACCTTTAAACTATTTTATGTGATTTCTGAAACCGCTCATTTTGCACATTTTACTTCGTGTAATAAACATGAAAAATATAATTCAAATTGTTTGTGAGTTAAACTGCTTTTGGGATGAACAACACTGATTAGCTGACAAAGACCGGTTTAGCTGAAGTGCATTGCATCATTTCTTTTCTGGTGAGGGTGTGAACATAGCAGTTGATGGTGGTGAAGAAGTGTAACCTGCATGATTAGATTCCGGTTTGTTTTTGTTGCAAAAAAAAAAAGCTATATAAAAATGTCAGTTCCAGATAAATATATTAAAAGAACTTGCAACCCTGTAAACATTTCCTAGAGTGAAAAGTCTATTTCCTCACCTCAAAGATAAACTACAAACTGTTCACAGGCTCACATAACAGGTAGCCAAAAGACTGACAGTTCAGTAATGCGTTAAAGTTTGCAAACTTTCTGCATAAATTTGACAAACCAATTGACAAAATATTATTACTGCCAATCTATTTATTAATGAAAATGACCTATGCAATATATTTATAAGTGTGAGCATTTTGGTTTAGAAGTTGAAGGTGCAATTAGAGTTATTGTTTTCAATCAATGGTACGGCAATCGTTTGTGAGTGGGCATCCTTTTGTATTTAAAGAACAGATCTCTATCAGGGCCTGATCTTTAAAATACTGTACATGTCTGTGTAATTAAATCAAGGTCTGAAAAAAAAGGTTTCTAAGGACATTTGTTGACGGTCATCACACTGGGAAACCATCTCTAATTAGTTTGGATTCCATCAATCAAAACCACTGTTGATTGCTCGATTAACAAAGATCGGTCAGAGAGTAACGTGCGTAATTGTATGTGAAATCACCAAGAAATCCAGGGCACCTTCTAGGCAACTAATGCTTCTCTCACATCATCTAATGTTAATGTCCATGAGCCCAACACTAAAGGAAAACACTGATCAACAATGGTGTGCAAGGAATGTCACTGCTTTCTAAAAAGAACAGTTCTGCCTATCACGTGACCCACAGACAATCCAGAATACTATGCCAAAAACACTCAGAGGACAGATGTCCTAAATACAGCATTTTGGATTAAATGTGAAGTCTACTGCCTGGAAAAACAGCATACAAACCTTATCTAATCTGTGAAACATGTTGGTAAGCATGGTTTTCCTTTATCTGGGCCAGGACATCTTGATTCAGTAAACTCTGAATTAACTCCCAGGAGAAAGTGGGTCTTGCAGCAAGACAATGACCCAAAGCGCACATGTCATCCTACCCAAAAGGTTAATGCTTTAGAATGGCCAATATTTAAAGTTTTCTGGTCTTCTTACTATGGTTAAAGTCCTGACTTTAATCCATTAGAAATAAAGGTCCCTCATGTTCTATACAGGGGAAAGGGTTCAAATTCCTCCAAGCTGATGTGCAGGACTGAGGAGTTTCTGAAAGCAAAGGTTCACATACTTTTCCACATACAATTGTAATATTGGATGATTTTCTTAAACAAATGACCAAGTATATTTTGTCTCAATTGTTTAGTTGGGTTATATTTATCCATTTTAGGCCTTTCATGAAGAAATATAGAGGTTCGAAAGGTTCCCAAACCTTCAAACACTACTGTATGTCTAGCAACTACATGCTAGGAGAAAATACAAAATGTTTAAGTAAAATAATAAACATTTTAGTCCTTGACTGAATATCTAATAACAGGTCAGTTATAGAGTTACTCTCGTCCTCATTGTAGCTGCCTTAATTTCTTCATTAACATAAGTTATTCCATATTAGATACTATCAACCCAAACAGGTATAAAAAAATAAAAGAAACTGCATCACACAGTTTAAACTGACTATACCGTTGGACAGCAGTACCTAAGGTTGGCTGAGCTTGAAGGGTTACCCAGGTTGTAGACCCAGAAGGCTTTTGCATTATAATTCATGTAACTCTTGAAAAAGGATCAGCTATATTTAGATTTAGTCATTTAACAGATGCTCTTTTCCTGAGCAACTTACACCTGATAGAAGCTTATAATGCAAGCGACTGTGGTTTAATGGCCTTGCTGTGGTTTGATCTTCTGTTCCAAAATCCAGCAGTGATTTCCAGTGATTTCGTTAAAATCACAGTGAAATCAGGTTATCTGCCAGGTAATATAAGCTGTAGCCATTGCACACAATACAGCTCAGGTTGCAGAGTGACGACAGGAGATGGTAAAGCCACAGGCGCTTGCTCAGTTGCTTGTACTTAGGGTATTTTTCACACAATTTGGTGTAGGCTTCACGATTGGAAGACAACCCGATGTCCTGGCCTAAACCACATGCCTGCTCAATCATGTGCATATCTGCCATGATTTCGGAGGTCAGCTGGCCAAACCACTGGGCATTCACAGCTGCCACAGTCACACACACGAAGAAGATGAAAATCTGTCCAGTGATGAAGGGACAAAAAAGGTAGAGGTCAAAGTACACAAGTGTTAGACTTCAGTATCAAATTTGCATGATCATATCCTTAAAAAGTTATATCAGTAACTAAACCTGCCATAATACAAAGGTGATGTTCGACCAGGCTGTTTATTACACTGCTTACAAAAATGAGGGAATATTTAAAAATAAATACGAAGCAATAAAAACAGACGCATCTGATCTTTTTTATTAAATAAGAACACCAGAAAAGCAAACGACAAGCAAAAGAAAGTTGTTCTGTGCAAATAAGATGCAAAAACAACTTTTGTTTAATTGGTGAAAATACACTATATAAAAGGCTGCAGGTGCTGGAGTATCTGAACATTCCCTGATTTTGAAAGTGCACATTTTGTAATTTCTCAGCCCTTGCAATACCCCTGGAACATGATTTTCCGGAATGCGACGCTTGAACAGCCATAGGATGATGATGGAGTCGTTGGAAATAACTTTATTTTTATGGATGATCGTCAACAATAATAATAATCAAACACGTGGACTGGCCTTCATGATCTCCAGACCTGAATCTGCTGAACATGCTTAGGATGTACTTGGAAAACGTCTGGTAAACCGTCCAATGCCTCCCACAACACTTCTTGGGCTGGAAGTTGCCCTTAATTTTTAAGGGCTACTTCCCTCAATATTATATTAATACATCCAAGCATCAATACACACTTCTCTGACACAGTCAAGTTTTTACTTCCTATTTTCATATGCATTATGATTCCTCAGATGCAGAGAATACAGACAGAATCATGGAATTTCCAAGAGAAAATTCACAGAGCTTGGAAATCTAAAAGTGAGTGTTTTAGTGCAATCTGTGCGGCTCTAGTCTGAAGTGCAAAGTTTAGAGCACAGCCGTATCCTGATGATTTAAGGATATTAATATAAATACCTTAGGTGTGATTAAATCAAATGATTTCAGTTACATTTGATTAATAATTACAAAATATGCACCATATGAACTTATTTGTTTTTACTACTGTCATTTACCTCATTTTTGATTATGCTAAATATTTTTCAGAAATTTTATAAAATATAAAGCTGACATTTTACTATTGTTTGTTTGATTGTAGTTAATTTCTTAAGCAGAAACACTTAAAAATCAATCAATCATAACGGTGGAGAAAGTTAATGGAAAATGGAAATTTGTTATAGAGTAAAACTTATTTCACATGACCCTGTATATGCACAGATCTGTTGCCTAAAGCTGAATTGCATCTACAACATGGGAATTATGTCACTAGATTATGGAAGTCATACAGTCCCTGATGTCGAATCATGTTGGATATTTATTGTTTCCAGCAGCAGCAATTAGTGTGTAACACTTAATGTACAACACTTCCCCGTTTCTTACCTGAACGGCCTCTTTTTCATCCAATAGATCAGTCGGATGGTGCATAGCAAAAATAGCAAGATTGAAGAAAGCACAAGCTGAGCCAATGTGCAGATAGAAAGGAAAAAGTCGACTCTGAATAAAGCCATAGGTGTGCCTGTTTAGATGGCTGTCCATCACAAAACCTGAAATAAAACAATCATTTCAAATCATGATTCAACAATATGTACACAGTTACTGTGCACTGGGTGACATTTTTTAATCGAAAGTAAGATTATATAACCTTTTAAACATTCCAGATTCTCACCTGAGATGAAGGTGACCCATATCTGCATTCCCCAAAAGGTGGAGAGGAAAATGAGGTGACACAATTTAGCAATGACAGATGGGTCTCGGTCTGTGGACATGGTCAGGGCATACCATCTAATCCCGTATGTGCTGTATTCGCCCTGTCTTTAATCTTTATCCCTTTCCTTACAGTCACTGTAAAATAAGAATTTGGAGCATTTTAACCAACAAATATAAAATCTTGCCACACCGATGAGCAGAATGCAAAACAAATCCTCTCTAGTCAACAGATGCCGGTTTTTCAAAGCTTTTCAGATTGAAAAATTCAGATTGTACGAATAATCAAATTCCCGGTTTCCTAACCAGGATCTGGCATCATGGATTTTGTCCAAGTTTTTCAGTACATTTTCAGACTGGACAAAACTGGTCCTAAAACTGCAGTAAAGGAATTTCTATAATCTGGATTATATCCTCTATGTGGCCATCTGCTGGACAAATATATTACAGCATTTTTTTTGTCAGTGATTTAAAAAAACAAACTTATAATTGATGAATCACTTTAAGACAGAAAATTTTCTCCAACTGCACACTTAAGAATTACGAACCTAAATAATTATGAAGAGCTAAATTTAACCTTGCTTCAGCAGAAGGAGACTAAATTACACAAAACAAGATGGGATGTTATTTCTTATGAAGAGCTGCAACTGCCTTTTTTTTTATTATTTATTTTTCTGATATGGAAAATTGAATGAAATTTTTTGATCACTATGTTATTTGAGCTGCAATTTAAGTTAACAGAAAGATCATTTTTTTACATTCTGTTAATTCAATATTTAATGATTAATACATAATATTAATGCAGCCTGAACGCTATTAAAAATACCATTTACAGGATTAAATTGTGGTTTAACAACAAAAACTTGACATTTTATAGGGCATTAAAAGTATCCCAAATTTAGTCATTTCAGGACTCACTGGTTAAACAGATTCTAGCAATACAAATAATTACTGACAAAAATGTACAGGCCATACACACAGCACAGTAAATTAATGTTAATTAAGTTATTAATTAATATGAATTAATATATTGTTATTGTTAATTAATTAAGTAAAAAGATGCAGACATTTAAACAGTTATTATTGCCCATAACCTCCATGTCTTCTAATATTGTTTAGAAAAAAAATCAAGTTAAATCCAACTATATTCTTCACTAAAATAAGGAGATACAGTTGATTCCGGTTAATCAGACGACATCGGGACGCAATGGTTTTGATCCTAATAACCGGCTGGTCCGATTAAACGAACATGCCCCTATGTTACAAGACGAGTCGTGCTATAATTTATGTAACATATTAAATGTTTATTAAACCTTTATTGTATGATTTACACGTATAGCGAACGTACAAACAAGAACTACTGTTGCTTATGAACTTTGTTCATTGAAAAATAATTTTGCAACCAAGTTTTTCGAAACGATCTAAAACACAATATATAGATACTCGGCATGCGAAGTATAATATTGTAAAAAACAAGTACTTACTAAATTCCAGTCAACGTTTGAAGATCTTATCCAGTGGGATCTGACGCCTTCTCTTGACGGACTGCACTTGAAAAAAATCAAGAAAGTGATGGGCGTGGTCACCTCCCGCTGGTTTTACTCACAACTTATTGGATTTCCTGACCTTTGATAAAAGCATAAATTCTCCTGGGGATCAAAAATCCCCCCATATCTTGCTGACCTGCTTTGCATCCGTTCTAAGTGGCGACTTGTGGATTCTTTTTCTTAGTCGCTTCTCACGTTATTTGGTCTGAATAAACAGAATTTGAAACGGATTTGTTTCTGTCCTTTAGGATTCGGTCCGAATAAGCGGCTGGTCCTATTAATATGTGGTCCAATTAACCGGATTCGACTGTATATACTACTGTGTCTGGGTCCTTTTAAGGTTTAATCCTGTCTAAGGGAGTTTTTCCTTTCCACTGTCTTGCTCAACAGGGTTTTTTGTAAAGCTGATTTGAAACAATGCACATTGTAAAAGCACTGTAAAAATAAATTTGAAATGAATTTAACGTAGCAGTAAGAGTAAAAGGGATCAGCAGTTAGATTCAATCCGATTACTGTGTGTGAAGAAACAGTAAATGTTCAGCTTTATAAGTACTCTCAAAAAATAGCTACAAACTGGTGCAAATAATCATTAATACAGTGTGGGACAAAGGCGGTGACATGGCAGGAGTGAAGCATGCAGAGAAGTGGAGTGTCGAACAGGTGTTATTATCATAATATTATTATTATATTACATTTTCCAAGTTATATTATGAACCTGTTAAGATTGACTGGAGCTGAAAATACAGATCAGTAATTAGTAGGGGTGTCCCAATACTTTTGGTCACATACCGAAAGATCAAAGCATATTTCAGACTTTAGAGGTCAATCTATTTTGGAATGGTATGTTCATCATTCCAGCATGTTTTCAATATTTATACTTCATATAAAGACACAATTTATCTCGTTTCAATAGTAAGCCAAAGGGCGTCCAGATGGATAAAGTGCATTTTGCTTCATTGAAAGCAGCCAATTATGTTTCCTCCTTATTTGTCCATTCATTTCTGTAATTACCCTATATGACAGTTGACTAATTGAGCATAATTAAGGTTTCACTTATCTGTGATGCCTAACAGAAATTTAAGCATGTCTTGTGAGCAGATCAGCAATTAGCAATGCATGCAGAAAAATCATAATCAAGGCTCGCTGATTTAATTAAAGAACCAACAAGGATGAAGACACTGCTCCAATTTCAAAGTGAAGTGAGAGATGGTGACGCGACACCCCTCCGTGCCAGCATCTGAACAGCCAACTGCTTTGAATTGTAAAATTCTTGAAGTGACTACGCGCACTTTCACATACCCTGCATTGTTTAAGGATCGACACCTAAGCCACGCCGCTCTGACTTAATGATAAAACCTAATAATGAAAAACATGGGAAAAAAGTATTACATTGCTGGAGAGCCACACTATCCCACATGACCTTTTTTTTGACCATTTTCTGCCTGTTACATCACAGCATCGCTAGGAGTGGCAAGGAGACATTTTGGCAAATAAATGAGGCATGTTTACACTACATAATGAATGCAATAATGCATCCCACTATTAAAGTGATTCGTCTGGTCATTTTGTTCAGTAAGAAGTTGCAGTTGTGTACAGAAAAAAATGACCTCCAGTGGAGTTTGGAGTCAAAAGATGAATAATACATGTCTGATGGATTGAGGGGCTTAAAAATATTCTTATCAATAAACAGGAACACTGCTGAAAACGTTTAAGAACCACTGCATTACAGCCTGCTGTGCCTCTCCTATATTATACTCTCCTTCCTGTGCACTTCCTTGTCTGGCATTTTCACTTACTCCTTGTTTCCTGGCTCCTGGTTCTCTCTGTGCTCCTTGTCTGGTTTTCTGTGTTGCGTTATCACGTAGTCTCTCTGTTTCTAGTTGCACATCAGTTATTGTAATATATCGTCTGTTTGTATGGGCGTATTGTCTAGTTTTATTAGCACAACATCTGTTATTTTGAGTTTTTTTAAATATATTCTTTGTATTTTTATATTGTCTGTCTTAATCATTCATTTATTCATTCACTTTCTTATCCCCTTGTTCCTAGTCAAGGTCA